>JANPWX010000391.1:3711686-3737286 GCA_024734555.1 Trochalopteron elliotii
GCGGGGGCGGAGCTGCCCGCACCTCCTCTGCGGAGCTCCCGGCTCCGCGGGACACCCGCGGGGCTCCGCGCTCGTCATGCGCGACTACGACGCGGCCACCGCTTTTCTGGGCGAATGGGGCCGATTCCAGCGCCTCGTCTTCTTTCTGCTCAGCGCCAGCATCATCCCCAATGGCTTCAACGGGATGTCGGTCGTGTTCCTGGCCGGCACGCCCGAGCACCGGTGCGCCGTGCCCCGCGGGGCCAACCTGAGCGACGAGTGGCGCAACGCCAGCATCCCGCTGGAGCTGCGGGGCGGGCAGGAGGAGCCGAGCCGCTGCCGCCGCTACCGCCTGGCCGCGCTCGCCAACTTCTCGGCGCTGGGGCTGCGACCCGGCTCCGACGTGGAGCTGGAGGCGCTGGAGCAGGAGCCGTGCCTGGACGGCTGGGAGTACAGCCGCGATGTCTATCACTCCACCATCATCACCGAGGTGCGCGGCCGCGGTGACACGCCTACCCCGAGCCGTGCCGGGGGCTGTCATTCTGTCTGGGGGAGGGCGAACAGGGAGCCGGAACCATCGGGTGAAGTGCCTGTGGGAAGGGGTCCGGGTGGGCACGATGCTGCGAGGAGCGGGAGGGATGCGAGAGGTAAAGGTTGAGGAAGGAGCTGCGCGCCCTCGCCTTTCCAGCTGTGGTTTCCAGCTTGTTTTACTCCGAGACAGGTTTGTGTGGAGAGGGAGGCAGAGGCTGAAAATTGAAGCCCCGTAGTTTTCCTCCTGCCACACGCTGACCATTCCGGTAAATTTTCTGTGTGATGGAATTGAGTTGTCCTCAGTGCAGCGTTGATGGAAACTTGGGCACGCTCAGGTAAACACACACCCAGCCTGTCTGGGACCAGAGCAGAGTGGACCCTCGCTGGCCCCTCACCCTGGAATGCCTGTGGCCGTCAGCGCTGGGCTTGGTGGGAAGCAGGTGCCGTGGGGTCACTCCTGTGAGAACCTGACCTGGCTGCAGCCAGGATGCCCGGTCGGTTGGTAAGGCTCTGCAGTGGCATCATTTGTACAGAGTGTCATGTGGGAGCATCAGCGGTGCAGGGTCATGTAAGCACTTGTTTGGGTCTTCTGGCTGTGCCATGGTGTGGTGGCAGGGACGTGCTGTTCTGTAACGCTGGCATGGAGTGTGGAGCTCCGTTAGAGAAGGAAAATGATTCCTCTAAAGCTGCAGGAGTGCTGTTGCTGTTCTTGGTTGTGTAAGGGGTTTCAGGGAATAACAGGCTCACCCTCATGCCAGGGAGTGGCTACTGGCAGGCTCCAGGGTCCTTCAGCTGAGTGTGCCCCAGGTGGCCAAGGACCACCCTCCTCATGCACTGAGGGCTCACCCTCGGGATGTATTGGAGGGAATGAGTGTGGACCCTCCTCACAGTCCCTGTGACTCAGCAGCAACATCTGCCACCTAAAAAACATTGAAGGATGGCACAGCCTGGCAAGGTTTTGATGATGAAGTGAGGAGTCTGTGGCCTGAGGAGGAGGGTCTGTGCTAGGGGTGTGCAGACATAGGCTCAGCCACATGCCAGGCAGGCAGGATGTGGGCAGGAGGCATCAGCCTCCTGTCACCTGCTCAGAGGGAAGTTACTGGCACATGTGACACTTGCCATTTGTACTGGCACTCGTACTCACTCGCTGGAGATCCCTGACAGTATCCAATCAAGGCGGGGGTTCATGGGAAGCTTGCCCTGCTCCTGGTTTTGGGTGAACTGAAGCAGCAGCCTGGCTGCTGCCCACATGCCCGGCTGGCACGGCTGCATGGCAGGTGCCTGGTGCCACCACTGGCACAGGCAGTGCCACTCTCACTGCCAGAGGGAGGTCAGTTTATCCTGGTGTGTCTATGAACTTGTAATCTCCGTTTTGGAGTCTGTGCTTGCTCTGGGAGAGGCAATAAATGAAGCAAAAGGAGGAGAAATGTGATTCTTCTTAATGAACAGTAAATTATTGATGTTGGCAGATGCCAAACAAGAGCATTCTTGTGCAGGATTCGGAGGGACACAGCGGTGGGGTTTGCCACGGGGCCTGGGGCATGTCAGAGAGGCAATAGCACATTCAGAGATGGAAACCAAGTGCCAGGTTCCCATCTGTAAGCCAGATGGAAAAGAAGGATACTTGTTTTGTTTCAAAATTGTCATGGACATTTGGAAAAAATGCAGAATTTGGTTTCAAAACAAGGAAAACAGGCACTGATTAAATGCTGGAAAGAGGCAGTTTAGACAAATTTGAGATGCTTATTTTTGTACCCAACATTTTTCTCTGTATTAGGAAAGACAAGCCAGGACATGCCATCAGAAGAGCTCAGTGAAGAAACAGCTTCAGTTCAAGAACTCAATTGAAGAACAGAACTTGATGGTACAGGATTAAGCACTGGAGACTTCACTTGATTCGTTCAGTCGCATTAAATCCTGTTATTAGTGCTGCTTGAAGGGAAGTGGGACATGCCAGCTCAGCACCTGTGTTATGTGGTCTGTGAGGACATGTTAAACACAGGGAACAGAGAATCCTAGACTGAGTCATTTTCATGGTCTTAAAAAGGAGATGATGGGAAAAAGTGAATGTGTCCACAGGTGATCTTCGGGCCAGGATAATGTAAGAAGGGGGCTGTAAGTGTAATGGTGAGCAAGTGGAAATGTGAGTCATTGTGGGGATCAAGAGTGATCCCTTTGCTGAGATGAAAGGGCTACAGGGTTTCCTTTTCCTATTGGCAGGCTCTTGGGGTCTGTTACATTGGTATTCTTTTCTGGAACTTAATCTACTTTTCTTTTACTTCCAGATAATGATGCTCAGATCAAACATGAATTAGAGGCTCAAGGACAAGCACTGATTTTGCCCTTAGGAGTTGGCATTACAATCCAGTTAGTTCCCTTGAGCCAGGCTGTCACCCAGCACTGCTCCTTGGAGACACACTGAGCTGCTCTCCACCCCTGGGGCATGGCATGTACCCCAGACACGACTTTGAGGCCCCTGCAAAGGGCAGAGTGTGTTCCAGAGGCTCTACTGGGGCTACTGGTCTGTCACCTGTGTCATCCTGCTCGGTCCCTGTCCCAGCCCTGGCACTGATATTAGTGAAGGCAGAAACCAGAAGCTTTTGGGACTGGGAGAGGCAAGAGACTGGATAGGAATTGCTGTGGTTTGAAGGCATCTGAAGGTCTTTTCTGTTCTGTCCTGGCTTTTTCCATCAGTGGAGAGCAGCCCTGCCCAGCCCTGGAAGCCCACCCTGTGCTCGGGCATGGAGGTGCTCGTGCTTGTCACTTGTGCACTGAGCAGAGCTGGTCTCATTGCTGGACCTGGTTCCCAGGGAACAGGATGGGGCCATCTGTGAATAATTAACACTTCTTGAGTTATTCATCTTCAGCTTTACTCTTGGAAACAAGTTCAGATTTTCCCTGGTTTGCAGCCCCACCCATTTACACAAGGCTCCACAAGTGTTTTCTCCTCTGATGTGAATGAGTTGTACTCAGGATATTAATTAGTGATTTCTGATTGCCAGGGGGGCACTCTGGGGAGTCAGGGCACCTTCTCCAGCAATTTCAGTTTTTCAGAAAGCTCATCCATCTCTAGTGCTCCTATCAGCAGCACTTAGCAGCATTGGCTCTTCCAGTAGCTGGGAGCTTGTCGGAAAGGCTTGTAGGGATTTGAAGGGAATGAAGTGATTTAATAATAGTGTTCTTGAGCAGCTCCTATTCCTGGCATTCAGAGGCCTTGCTTGGAATCTTACACGAACTTTGCTCCCCAGTTTGCTTTGCCAGGCACATTACAGAATCAATTATTTTCTGGTTAATGTGTAATTAGTCCTGTAGAGACAGTCTGGAAGTTCCAGCTGTAGGCAGTTCAGCTGTGGCTGGCCTGTAGCTCCTGTAGCCATGGTGTGCTTGGTGCTGTCTGTGAGGGATACAGCCTCTGAGGAAGGGGTCAAACAAGCTACATTTCACTTTTCCCTATACACTGCAGCACTAGTGAAACCTTACCATGTTGATATGTGGTTGATCATTGTGCAATGCCATGGCATGAGTCTCAGTCAGAGGGAGTGCCTATGGGGATGGGAGGCTGGAACTTGGGAGATGAGGTGTAGCTGTAGAGTAGGGCTGTATTGCTCATGTACCATGTGATATTGGAGCTAAAATAGGTGGATTGTTCACTCAGCAGCTTCAGGTATACTTAAAGTCAGATGGATTTGATGTGTTTGTGTGTTTTTTGGTCAAATGCAGTGAGTTCCTGTAAATAGTAACCCCTCTTTGGACAGCCAGTTGCTGTGTGCTGTTTACACATCCCCCAAATCTGAAACACTTGACCCTGTACAGTGAATTTTTGCTGTATGTCATGGGAAAAAGTGGAGCGAACACCTGGTTAGGAGGCATTTGGCACCAAGGAGGTAATGCAGTTACATGGGCAAGTTATTATTTAGCTGGGTTTATTTTACAGTCAGAGTGCCTTTGACACCATGGAGACATTTTGAAAACACTGATCCTTAACCTTGAGGAACTGAAGTCTGAAGGTCCAGGAGCAGGTGCTGTGCTGGTGGCCCCACCCCAAGGTGCTCAGTATCCAGATAATTAACAATTTGTATGAGCTGCAAATTCTGCCACACTGTTAGTCACCAACTTTCCCCTAGTGGGGAAAGACCTCTGCAGTGTCCTTTGAATGCCACGTCTTTTGTAGCTGAATTTTGCTTTGTTTTAAATATTGGACTTGATTTCTACTGATCTTCTTTACAGAAATCTGTTTTCTTTCACAGGTGAAGCAGATCCCGCATCTGTTTTTTACAACTAGCATCCTTGAAGGTACCAGAGCCCCACTGACCCACATGCTAACTTCCACCTTCTCAAAACACAGTGCAGATAAGTGCAGGTGTGTGCCCAGATGAGCCCACACTTCCCCACCTCTCCCTTCCCAGCAGGGACAAGAAAATACCTTACAGAAAATTCTGCCATAGGGTTCTTTATGTTCTTTATCAGATTTAAGTCTTGGAGGCACATTTTAGTCCACAGGTCTCCTTGTTCCTGCATGTGTGTTCCTCAGGAAGAGGCATGGGCTGTGTTTTTAACCTCAACTTCTTTTTTTGTCATGTAGCTGGTGTTACTTTGCAGGCTGGGCAAAGGGCAGAGGTACTTGACTCCTCTCTGCTGGCAGTGTACTTCTGTCTGAAAATAGGCATTAATTGCATCTCTTTCCTAAATTATAGTCCAAAGCAAACTGCATCAAACCACACCACCTTCCCCCTTGTTTTGGGGTTTGCCTGCCTGTTCTGCAGCAGGAGCAAAGCTCATCCACCAATCCACTGGTGGTTTGCTTTTGGCAGGGCTGGTGGTGCCATCAGACAGCACCTGGGTGTCTCTGTAACACAAGAGTTGCTCCTTGTTGCCTGCAGGTGAGTGAGGAGCCTGAGCAGCTCTGATGGCAGATTTCTGCTCCATCACCAAGCCTTTGCCTGTGCTTGGCCCATCCATTCTCCAAGCAGAGGGTGACTGCTGCTGCGGGCGATGGCCCTGCTCTCTGATAGCATGGCTAATTATTAAAATTATGCCATACTTTAATCTGTGATCTAACTAGCTTACCATTGTGGTAGAGTTATCTGATCTGAGAGTGACATGTTTGAAGCCTCTCCCTAAATACTCCTGGCAGGCATGCCTTAGCTAGGAGATTAGTCACCAGGAAGGGAGCAAGCCTTGGCAGAGACATGTTCAGCTGTAACTTCGGTGGACAGAGGCTCATGATGCCATTTTTTTTTAAACCTTGTCTGAGGTTATGAGTAGTTTTAGGTGGAAGTTTCCACCCTGGCTCTTGTCCTAAGTCTGCAGCCCCAGCCAGCTGCAGTTATGAGGCTGTGAGTGATGGGTGGCAAGTCAGTGATGCAGGCTGTGGGATGGAACAGGATTTGGTAACACATCAGTGCAAGAAAAGAGATTTCATTCTGTGCGTCTTCTTGCATATGTTTTGTCAGCCCCAGAAGTTAGAGATGCAGCAGGTTTTGTGCTGGCAGAGGTAAACTGGAAGGTGTCCTTAGCTGGGATGGTTCTTGACCCTTCTCCATTGCTCTGTTTCACTGCTGGAAGCATCCTGGACCATGGGGAGCCAGGTCCAGGGGTCTGGTGGATACATGATGGGAGGATTGTACTGGAAACAGGTCCTGAGCTGCACACATGGGCTCCCATCAGGTTTGGCATTGCTGGCTGCTCATCCCCTTCAGAGGCAAGAGGGATGTGTCAGACAGTGTTCTGACCTCATGGAGTTGCCTGGGGAGGCAATCACTTTCCCTTCTTTTTCCTGTACTTTAAGCAGGGTGTTCCAACAGTGACCTTGACCAAGAAAACAGTGCCAGTGATGGGTGGAAGTGTGGATATGGGGAAACAGAATTCCATTGCATGGAAATGTGTGTGTCTCCAACCAGCAGCCGCTGTGCTGGACGAGGCTCAGTGCAGCACTGGGGCTGTGTCTGAACTCAGGCCTTTCTCTTGCAGTGGAACCTGGTGTGTGAGGATGACTGGAAAGCCCCACTGACCACCTCCCTCTTCTTTGTGGGGGTCCTCATCGGCTCCTTCATCTCAGGGCAGCTCTCAGACAGGTAATGCTGTGGGCAGAGCAGGGCAGACCTGGGGCATTTGTTTTTAAGAGACAAAAGGAGTGAAATGTCCAGTACTCTGAGTTCTGATCAAAATTAGGTAACTGGCCTGGCTTCTTCAAAAATTCCATCCTGGTCTATCCCAGATGAAGGATTTCTCTCTCTTGGGCACTTCAGAGCCCAGGGACTGATCTCCACAAGGAGCTCATGTGACTGCTTTGCAGATTGATGCAGTGGGTTTCCCTTCACAACCCACTTCCCATTTATTTCTTTATCCAGCCTTTTTAGTAGTTTAAAAGAGATGCTAGGTTTTGTTGCACATTACCTGATAATCCCTTGTTAGAGCTGCAAGATGGAAACTTGCCCTTTGAATGGAATCTCTGCATAGGAGAGATGGTTTGGTGGAGATGGAGTAAGGACATATGAGAGGAAGGAAAAAAAACTAACCTGAAAATGATAGCAATTTCATAACATCTCACTAAGTAGATATAAATGAAAAAAAAAATCATTACAGGCATTTGATAATTGTCTCAGCAGTGTTGAGGTTTTGACCTTACAAGTGTTGAATGCAGAATATGTATTCCTTCTGCAAATCTCTGCTCCCCCCTCCATACAGCCCTCAGCCCTATGTCCATACTCATATGGTGGGATCACTGACCCTGCTTTGACTGCTGTCTGGGAATGAGGATGGCATAAGGTAGCAGAGTTCCTCTGGGTGCTTAGCAGAGGGGTTTCAAAACTCATTGGGAGTCTTAATCCTAAAGCCTCCAGCATTAAATTCCATGTGATCTGAACTTAATCGCCTGACTCCTGCCCAGTGCAGAAGTCAGTTGGTGTTACTGTTTGAAAGGGAGATGAGATAATCACTAAATCCCAGTGGTGCCATTTACCCAGTGGGAGCATTTGAGGAAGTGTGTGTGCCCTGGTGGCAGCACAGCCACTGAGAGCCTGGCTCATGCCTTCCCCCATGAGATTCCTTGGATTATTTGGGGGTTTTGTCAGTAAAGGGTTATGATCTGAGCCTGTACCTAAGCAATTTCCCCATGGCTGCTACAGAAGCCTTTCCCCAGTGAAAGGTTGCTGCAGGCAGCAGGTGAGGCGGCCCATGCAGCATCTGTGCCCACAGGTATGAAAACCTGTATGTGAGCTTGTCCTGCCTCTCCAGGGCAACATGCCACAAAATCCTAATGCAGAGAAACAAATGCGAGAAAGGGTGCAGTATGTCTGGTAACTCAGACTGAAACCAGTTGACAGAGCTGTTCAGCACACTCAAAGCATATTGGTGTTGCAAACTATAGATGCCAGTAGCCTAATAACCATCATTTCCTAACTTTCAGGTGTGTGGTTTGCAGTCTGCATGTGTCTCCCTATTGTACTGTTGCCTAGTCTCTTTAATCTCTGTCTAGTGGCTCTCTGAAGTTTCTGCTTATAGTTTTTTTCTCTGTTTGTCTCATGGGTCTGGGAAATTTTAATATTTTTTAGTGCATATGAAAATAATAAAATTCTTTAAGATGAACAGAACTTCATGTTGTGCTAAGGTGCATCACTTGAGATTGGATGTTTGTTCTCCCTTGTGCCCTCTTACATAGCTCCCACCATAAATACATGCTGTTTCAGTAATAATCTTTTTCTTTACCAAAGGTTTGGCAGGAAGAATATCCTTTTTTTGACAATGGCTGTGCAGACTGGCTTCAGCTTCCTGCAGATCTTTTCCACCAGCTGGGAGATGTTCACAGTGCTGTTTCTCATTGTGGGGATGGGACAGATCTCTAACTATGTGGTGGCCTTCATTTTGGGTATGAATATATTTGCATTAGATTAAATGTTTGCTTAATGTACTGTTACTTTTTTTCCTCTCTGAACCTGGGTCATTTAATTAGACAGTGGTAAATCTTCACTGGTAAAATTCCTACTTTATGCCAGTATGATTTTTTTTTTTGCTCTGCGATTCTTCAAGCCTATACTTTCTGTAGATTTAGAGAAAAAGAAGAGGGCAAGAAGAGTCTAAATAAACATCCATTTCATTCCTCTGCAGAAGACATTCAAGGCAGCATTCAGGGTTTAACATCAGCAGCAGGTCTGAGATAGAGAAGGCATTTGGGTTCATCCCTGCCTCCATTTTGCAGAAAGGTCAGTGCATACCTGAGTGCAAAGCCTTGGAGAAAACCAGCAATTTCCAGGCACAATGAGTGTCAGGGGGACCAGAGCAGAGGAGCTGGGTGGGTGCCAAAGCCCCATTAGCCATAAAGTCATTACTCTCAGCGTTGAGATCAGTGATAAAGTCCGAAGTTTTGGAAGCTAAGGTTTGCCTTCTTTTCCATGGGGAGTGTAGGAGGAAAGACCCAGCAGCTGCATGGCTACAGTTGCTGCCTGGGGACCCTGCAGGGAACAAAGGACCCCATGGGGAAGGGGACCCCACAGAGGGTCCCACTGGACACAGGGGTTTCAAGAAAGGCAATTGCATGGGCAGATTACAGGGATGAGTGATGCAGGTCTCAGGGAGGAAACTGGGATTTGGAAGCACTGTCTTTAAGGGGTGTATAAATATATATTTATGGCCATTTATAAACCCCTGGTGCTGACATTACAATTTGTAGATCTTAATGTGAGCTAGATTAAAATTGTGCATCACTAGTTAATGCTGGTCTTTCCTACCCCATGAAGTTTAACAGGGAAAAAATAGTTCAGAAGAACATAATATGAAGGCAGTGCTATGAAGAAGATGCAGCACTGTGTCCCCAAGCAGCCATGAGTCACTGCTGCCTGTGGCACAGGGAGGATTAAGATCAGGCTGTCAGCAGGGACATTCCTTTGTTGCCATCACCATTGTAACTGTTCCTGCCATTGCTGTCACCATTGCCACTGCTTCTGGTGTCCTGGTAGTTTAATTCTTGTGTGGAGCTGATGGAGCAGGAGTAGTGCTGGCCATAGGAAGGCTGGGAGGTGCAGCACTGGGTAAAGCTGTGGAAACACATGGATTGTGTAGCACAGAGGTGCAGGTTCTGATCAGGCAGGAATTTAGCTCCCAGCTCCCTGGGAATGTGGGGCACAGCTGGATGTGGATTGGGATGTTGTCTCAGTGCTCATCAGAAGCAAAGCTGGAAGAGAGGGCCAGGAACATCCCACTGGGCAAATGGTCCTATTGTTGAGAGAGGGGACTGAGTCTCCCTTGGTATCATTAGGCTTGTTTAATTGGTTAGCTGTTTTTTGCTGGCCCTTGCCCCTTGTTTTCTCTTCTGCCATCCTCTCCTCTGTAGAGTTGTCACAGCAGCAGTGGCTTCCAGGGAGCAGAGAGGCAGATTGCTGGGGCACTTGCCAGCAGTGCTGGCCATTCCCCTGCATCCTTGAGGCTGGTTCTGAGGGCAGGATTAATCTAAACTAACTTAGACCTTAGCTTCCTCATTTAAGTGAGTCATCAGCTGACCATCATGGGTGAGGAGGGAGGTACTTCCAGAGAGTGGTCCTTCCCACCCTACACTCCATAGCCAGCGTGTCGCCATAAGCACTGTGACTTCTGCCTGTGGCAAGGCAAACCCAGGAGCTTCCAGGGAGCTGCACATGACAGAGGTACTGAATAGGAGAATATACCCATAAAAAGAAAAGTAACTCCCTAAGAAAGCCCATCCTGGTTACAGGATGTGCTGGAGATGCTCCCCTTGTTTCATCCAAGAGCAGGCAGGGCTGGCCTGTGCTTGGGAGGGGAGCAGTGGCACCAGCACCTATAAAGGCCCCATTGACCCTAGCTGTGCTACAGCCCTGGCACCCTCCATCCATCCCCAAGTGCAGTGGGTTTTTTCCAAGTCCAGTGCAAGTTTCTCTTGTCATTCAAACTTTCAACATCCAGACCTCTGTTGCCTCCCCATGTGTAGCTCAGACCCTGTTTCAGCATCGTTCGGCACCCAGGTTCATGCTGCCCTTTGTACTATTGTCCACCTTTATGGAAATAGTTCCACCCTGAGCTGTTGGTGAACTTCTGTAGTCAATGTTAGGGTTTTTTCAACCACATGCTGTGAAATTTCTCTCTTAGCTTTAGGTCTCAGTTGTTCTTTGCACTCAAAACTGTTGTGTTAAGGTTCTGGGACTGTAAAACACTACAGAGATTTGTGAAGGCATGTTGGTATTGTCCAAGAACTGTTACTCCATAGCTAGGAGAATGAGGGAAGAGGAAAGGCATGAGAGATGTCATCTCATGCTGGCTTTGAATTGACACAAATTGTAATGTAACATTTAACAGGCTTAAACCAATGTTTCAAGAATCAGACCTTTCCCAAGAAAGCCCCTCTAAACAACAGCAAGTCAAGAGGAAGACGGTATCATTTATCCCCACACACTCATTTTAGCCCAGAAAATCCTTATTTTCAGGTTTTTTTTACTGTGACTTTATTCACTTACTCCAGGTTTCTGGAGTAAGTTTCTGGCAATTCATGTAACTATCAAATAGGAGGATTTTCCAGTCTTGGGTATTTTTTTCCATCTTCTCTGCAATAATAAATGTTGCAGTTCTTGCCATGATACACAACCCAAGTACACTCTCACACTTTGTGACCCTCCTGTCACAGTCACTCAATGTTATTTGCATTTAAATAGAGTCCAAATCAAACTGTGGCAGTTATGGCCCTTGCAGTGCTCCTAATGTGAAGCAGAGTTCTGTAGACCAGGGGCTGAGAGCTCAAGGAGAAGTGAGGTGGACCTGAGGGATTCACTGGATTCTATTAAGCAGTGACTGGGTGTTTTATTGTAAAAGAATTTAGGTGCTGTTGAAGGTTTAGACCTGTCTCAGTTTTTATTACTCGATATTAGGGTGCTGCATGGTGCAATGGCTGTAGGATGCTTTCCCTGATTGCTGCCTGGCTACTGGAACAGTAACATTACTAGAGGATGGCATCTTCCCTGGTTCTGTCCTTCAGCCTGTGCTGTGCTGATACAACATTCCATCTTTCTTCCGTTCAAAAAAATAGGTGGGAAATTTGTTTCCACCTCATCTCACTGTAAATTCACATCCCTCCATCCCATGTCAGTCTGCTGTGCTCAGACCTCTGCTCTTCCAAAGTGCCCAGCAGTGACTTGCATCTTAAATCCAGATGGGATAAATGGGGGAGCAGGATGTGTCCTAGGTCAGCATGTGGGGAAGGCTCCTGGAAGTCTGCCAGCCATCCCCCATGCCTGTCCTTATCTGTGTCTGCCAATGCATTAATCAAAGCAAACAGAAGTAGCTTCTTTATCTGAAGGTTCCCAATACTCCCAGCAGCTTTTCTGTACAGGCAGGTCTGTGCTGTGCTGCTCTTTTCTAAGATTGTTTAGCCTATTTTTTTTGTTTGTAAATGCAATAAAGTATTTAGTCATGCTTGAAAACCAAGAGTTAAAATGCTAATCCAACCTCCCTTGTTTTAAACAGGCACAGAAATTCTTGGCAAATCAGTTCGTATTCTATTCTCTACATTAGGAGTTTGCATATTTTTTGCAATTGGCTACATGTTGCTGCCACTGTTTGCTTACTTCATCAGAGACTGGCGGATGCTGCTGCTGGCGCTCACTGTCCCGGGGCTGTTCTGCATCCCGCTCTGGTGGTGAGTCCATGCCGAGGCCACACTTCCCACCTCCCCCCTCGTGCCTGATGCTCTCTGTGCTAGGTGCTGGGTGATGGCAGAGGGTCAGGGAGGAGGGGCACTTTTCTGTTCACCATGTGAGAAGGCTTTGCCTTATTTTTGCTTGGGTTCTTCTTGAGAATTTTAAGTCGAGTGACTACCTAGAGAGCCTCGATGGTGCTGTGTGCTTGAAGCCCTGCTCTTTTTAGCTGGACAGAAGCACTGAAGGAGGGCAGATAGCCCTATTTGGTTGCTGCCTTGGGCATCTGCTGTTTTCTGAAGGGACGTGTGTTTGAAAATAGGAAAGGAAAAGCAAGCTATCACTCACACTCTTAAAATAAGGATAACTCACAACAGGAAGAGTACTTTCATATTATTCAGGGAACTCCTTTCTTTTTGCTATCTTGAAAAAGTTATATCTGAAAGTGAGCAATTAGTGTCTTTATAACAAGTCAAGTGATTTAGACATGCTCTTCTATAATGTAAAAGACCTCCTGCATGTCCCAGTCTTGTTAGAAGTATCTGCTGGTGGTTTGTTGGTTAGTTGGGGTTTTTTTTTAACCTCAGTCTTCAAACCAAACCTTTAAAATGTTTTTCAGTTTCACCTCTGCTGTCATTGGATTTTAAAGACAGTCTGATTCTGTTTAAGGGTCAGTTTGCTTATTTCACTTGAAGTGTTTCAAACTCCTTCATCACAGCAGCAGTTCCCCCTGCACCAAGCAGCTGTTCTCTGGGGAGGCTGGTTTTGGGTGGGAGCCTCTCAGATGTCTGCTATAAAAAGGGCACTGTGAGGCACAGGAAATTTGTCCCCAAGGCATGGCTTCAGAGTCCTGCTTTGAAATCTGTGGGATGGGAATTCCCAGGCCTTTTAAAAGCTTACACTTAAAATTGCCAAAGAGTTCCTCTGGCAGGGCTTTGTCTGGGGCCTGTGTGGGGATAGATGGGGATCAAGGTGCACTGGCAGAGCTCTGCCAAGGCAGGTTGGTGTTAGCTGGCATTTTGGCATGTGGACCCATTCTTCCACAGGCCATGTGACTTGCACATCCCTCTGCTCTGTACCATTCTTGCTCTTTACTCATTCCCTTCCAAATTCTCCAGAGGGTTCCCTGCATTATCTCTGCAGGCTCAAGATCCTCAGCTTTCCCAGTAAGAAGAGCGGTGGAGGCAGCTCATCTTACAGAAAATCCCATTAGTGATTAATGATCAGATCTAAATCATCTGATCTTTGTAGTTATTGACCTGGCTTTGAGTCAGTCTTTAGAGTTCATCAGAAGAGGAGTGTCTGACCTGCTTTTTTCCAAGGAGAGGAAAAAGTGCTGCTGGCTAGAGGGAGTAAGACAGTATCTGTTAATACCAAAGGATTTAGTTAAGGAAAGTTAAAGTTTTCTGTCCTTTGTTTGGTGCTAATTCATTCAATATGTGCCTGTAATTGATTAGAAAATGTCATCAACTCTGCAAGGGAGCACTGCCCCTGCACTCTGCCTGGGAGAATCTGCCTCAGAGCTGTGGTAACATGGTGAGGTTTGTATATAAGATTCCTATGACACAGAACCTTTAAATACACACTGTGCATATTTAAAGCATTTCCACATTGTGTGCAGTTTCCTAAGAATGCTTTTGATTCACACTGGCTAAGCTACCCCCATCCTTTCTGTCTATCTGGTGACATCTGGTGGACATCACTTATTCCTTAAAAAAAACCACTGAGGACAAAGCATCTACTTAAGCATGAGAATAGGTCCCATATATTTGAATTACATTGCCCACATGCTTCTGTGCTGGCTGTCTCCTGCTGCAAGCAGTCTGTGAGATCTGAGTGTAACTCACAGGCACAATAAATATGTTATTTATAACTTGTTACTTTTGGGAAAACATTGAGTCATTTATTCTGAAACTTATTACAGGATTATTCCTGAGTCTCCTCGGTGGCTGATCTCCCAGGGAAGATATAAGGAGGCAGAAGCTATTATCCGAAAGGCTGCAAAAATAAATGGCATTCCAGCCCCAGCTGTGCTTTTCAATACTGCAGAGGTATGTTCCATACATCCTGGTACTTTACTTCACTGGCACTTCCCCATTTGCCTGGCTGACTTGTTGGGAAATGCCAGCAAAGAACTGATTTGTGCCAGCAGCTCTTGGGCTGGCAGTGACTGTTGGCCTGCGGTAAGTGCTGGGTTAGTTAGATCAAAGTGAGAACCCAGAGGGAGGATTTATTTGTTTGTTTTTCACAATAAAATTCTCTTCCTCAGCAGTGGTTTATTGTGGTTTTCAAACCAAGGGTGACCCAGATTTCTTCATCCTTTGAGCACTGCAAAGACCCAAGGAAAATGTGTTTGTGCCTGTTTCAGTTTGGTGCATTATTAGTGGTTTGCAGTTTAGCAACAGTCCTTTGCAGGGGGGCTGTGTGGGGGACCCTAAATAAGCACCCACATGAGCTGGGCCTGCATGGGGCCTGAGGGTCTCTAAAGGTTGTACAAACCAGCCAAAGCACCTGAGTGCTACAAGGGGACTTGAAAACCATGATGTGAGTGAAGAACATCAAGCTCTTCTTCAAAATTGTGCTTTCTCTCTATTTCATATCTGTTGGTTAAAAGAAGAAAATCTAGTGCAAACCTGGCAGCCCAGCAAGCCAGGGAGCAGCATAGCCACAGCAGTTCCTGTGCTCATCTCCCCCTCTGCTGGCTCTGCCCTCACTGGAGCTCCTCACAAAGAGGCAAAAGATTTTTCTTGTGCCAAGACTCTTCCAGCCTTGCATCAGCAATGACCATGTGTGTGTAGGTCGAATCTTCCTCTACTGCCTTATACTGGCCCCTGCATTGTGTCTCTCCTGATGGAGCAGAAAGCAAAGCACTGTGTGCTCCTCTGCAGTGTCTGCAGGACAAAGATGCTGTGAGTTACCCCTCCCCTGGGCAGGATCCGTCACTTGACTGTCACACTTATATTTTAGCTGAAGATCTCTTTCCCAAGTGGAAGTTTTAGTGTAAATTGAAGTGCATGTTCCAATTATGGGAAGCGCATTCTACATCAAGCAAGGAAAAGCACTTCCCTTACTTCACAGCCATGCCTGATGTTTTTCAAACTGGGGGTGACTTTTTTGGATTGCAGCATTTTATCATTCCTGCTTTTTTTCTAAAGCAAGGAGACACTCACCTGCTTCATGGAAATTGTGTGCCAAAGTGTCTGTCCAAAAAAGCCTGAGGATGATGTCTGCATGCTGAGTCTCATGTTGGAAGTATTTTTCAAACATTAATAGAAAAAACACTCCTTGGAAACCATCTATTCCTAGGAAAGGGTATCTCCTGGATAGTCCTGTAGGGAGAAGCAGGGTGGTTTGTTCTTTGGGCCTGGGGAATCTGGGCCACAAGTGTGCAGGCGGAAAGGCACCCTAATGCCACCCAGAAGATTCCTGCTTCAAGCCTCAAATGAAACCCTCCAATTTGAGGTGATGGATGTGCCCTGGCCACCCCACCAACCCTTCTCATCTGTTCCTCTCCCTGTCGGGGTGCTGGCAGGCAGCAGAACTGGGCGATTTCCTACGTTCATTTCACATCCCTTACGAAGGTTAAAGAGAATGGACAGTGCCCAGAATGGACAAAAATGCCTCTGGTACTGAGGTTACTTCTGGAAGTACTGAGATCCTTAAGGAAACATTAACTCATCTGTCTGGTCAGCTGATACTCCTTTCTAATTAATCATCATGGTGCAATGGAAACTCCCAAGAGTACAGCTGGGTGCAGAGACAAGCTCCACCTAAGGACTGCACTCCCTGGGCAGAAGTGGCCCTTGGGCTGACCAGTTATCCCCTGATAGTCGTAACTTTGTAACTGCCCAGATTGTGGGTAGCAGAGGTTGTTATTAGGTGTGTGGGAATTTTTTTGGTTTTGTTTTCCTTTTTCCTTCAGATGCAGGATTCGAAGCCTCAGCAGCAGCAGAAGGCTATCCTTCTGGACCTATTTCGAACCCGAAACATTGCAACTATTACTATTATGTCATTACTTTTGTGGTAAGGAAATGTGTATTCCTAAAGTACCCAGGCAATAGAACAGTTTCTGATTTGAGGCCACAAGTTTAGATAATAAGTCTGAGCCTTGGAGCTCAGCTCCAGTGGTCATTGGCTGGTACATGGCCCTCAGTGTCCTCACACCCACACTGCATTAATACACAAGAATGTGGAGACAGTAACCTTGACTCAGATGTAAAGTACTTAGAAAAATATATGTAACAACTTGAGTATTTTGAAGTACGTTGCCTTTTTTTTTTTTATGCTCCCCATCTCTGTAATCTCAATTTGAAGAAAAATGTTCTTCTTGAAGCAAAGGCAGCAACTCAGTAACATAACAAGAGCCAGACCCATGGCCAGCATTTTTGTTCTGTTTCTGTACTGTGCCCATCTCAGTGAGATCCCGGTCCCTGCCTGGGCAGCCACAAGCAATGAGGACCCAATAATGCCATATAGACAAACCAGAACTCTTTCCTGTCCATATTCCCCCCAGCAGAAAGGAACTGGCTAGCACATTTGGTAAGGCATTCTTGTCATTTGAAACCTGAACATCCAGCTCTCTCTGAAGATTAAATAAGATAAAACGGAACTGCTGAGGGTGGGAGATCCTGACACTAGCTACAAGTAGGAATGTAGTTGGCTTGGGAAGCTTGCAAGAGTTTCATTGTGTTCTTGAGTCCATTGCAGTGAAAAGCCTTTGTGAACAACTTCCACAAAGCTTTAAACTTGGCGTAGTGTATGCAGGAAGGAGAGAGAAATCCAAGGTGTCTTCAAGCTGCTGTGGATATGATCACGGAATGGGATGACAGAATTAGAAAGAGGGGGTTGCCACTGAGACTTTTTTAAGCCACAGTGCCTGTGGCGGTGCTTTGTGATATCCTATTTTTGTAACATCTGAGGCAACACTGGAGGCATTCAGAGACTGCTGTTTCTGGAATAATTTGGTTTTATTGCTTTTCTCAGGTTTTTCACATCAGTTGGTTACTTTGGCCTGTCCCTCAGCACTCCAGACTGGCATGGAAATGCCTATGTCAACTGTTTCCTCTCAGCTGTTATTGAAGTCCCAGCTTATGTCATCGCCTGGCTTCTCCTCCGCTCCCTCCCACGGCGCTACTCCTTATCTGGCACCTTCTTTTTAGGGGGAAGTGTTGTCCTCTTCATTCAGCTGGTTCCTGCAGGTACAAAATTAAATACGTGACTTAAGTATATGAAACATCCAAAATATGTTATGGTACTGTGTAATAGTTCTGCAAAATTACTGGAAACCAGGATCAAATTTAGAATTTGAGGTCAAGTTTATGCTGCCTTAGGTTTGTTGGGCTTTTTTTTGCATTTGTATATGCTGAGTCACACTCGACTCTCATTTATTGTGTCAAATTACTGAGCTTTATATAGTTCAGGGAGAACCAGCTTCTAAAATGAAAGCCGAAAGTGTACTGTGATTTGGCTGGTTGTGCTTCCAGGCTACAAAAACCTGCATCCAGATTTCACTCTGTGCAAATCTCCACAGGATTTTGTGAAAAAGGGGTGGGTCCAAGTTTGTAGTTTATTGCAGTGTAATCCAGAGTTTTGTTCCATTTCAAGAATGCTGTTTTACTTGAAGACAACCAAAATCTTAGAAATACAAAGTAACCTGAGCATCTGAATTATGCTTAGTGGGGAGTTTGGAGTCATCTAGGGATGGGATTAATACTTGGTATAATTAAAAAAACCTGAAGTGCCAAACTCATGACCTTTTGGAAAAACACAACAATACAGTCTTTTGGATGTAGAAGTAATACAGGTAATAAGAACAGGGTGTCATTTATTCACCATGATTTTATTTTTTCTCCTCCAGAACTTTATGTCCTCTCTGTTGGACTGGTGATGCTTGGGAAGTTTGGCATCACAGCTGCGTTTTCAATGCTTTATGTGTACAATGTGGAGCTGTACCCGACACAAGTGCGGAACATGGCAGTGGGAGCCACTTCCACAGCCTCCAGGCTGGGCAGCATCATTGCTCCTTACTTTGTGTACCTGGGTGAGATACCATCTTTCATGCCTTGCACCACACAACTGCCCAGAGAAGTTGTCTGAGTTTCTGCAGTGCAGGCTCAGCTCTAAGTCCCTTCACCTGTTGTCTTTTCAGTTCCTTGTCTCAGCTTGGGTGTGAGTTCACTGTCACACATGGTAGAAATTAAGTGGAGCTCCCTTGGACTTCACAGAAGGATCAGGCACTTCATTCCTTTAGGGACCATTTATATAATACTGAAGTGGGTTAGAGCTGGTCCAATACAATGATGATGTTTATAAACTATGCAAGTGGAGGGGCTGAAATGACAATCACATCTCAGGATGCCAGTTAGTTTCCCAGGACAGTGTGACAAGAAGTGGTCTTGCAAGTAAGGAAATGCAGCAGTAGGAAATTTATTGTATGGTACTGTCGCTGTGCATCCTGAGACAGGTATGTCAGGATATAAACCAGGTGGGAATCCAAACATTCCCAGGATTTGTGCTCTCTAAAGTAATACATGGAAAACATACAGGTTAAAGGAAACTATGTTTACTTGAAGTGATTTTTTAATTTTTTTTTTTTGTTTCTAAGCCAGTCACCTCAGCATTCATTCATTTTGCTTTTTCTTATTGCTCAATATTTCTGTAAGCAAAATTGATTTCCTCATAGGCTTTTTTTGACACTCAGTGCCATCACATTCTGAGTGCTGCATATATATTAACAGACAAATATTTTTTGGTTTGGTTTTTTTCTAGTTTAATACGTAAAAATATTCCTCATGTTGCAGACAGGAAAGAGTGACAGAGGTTAGGGGACAAAGGGTGAAAGTATCTGTGAATACCTACTGTTCAGTCTGGGGTGCTCAATCTCCTCTTTCTTTCATTCACACATGATTGATTTTCTTCTGCCATCACTGGACCCATGTCAACTGTCTCTGCCCCTAATGAGTGTTGCTTCCTGCTGAGATCTTTGATACAACATGAGCATGACTTTGCTGGCTCTGACAAAACATTGCTGTTTTACTGCTGGGGGGTTTGTCCTGATTCTCCATGCCAGGAAAGTGGAGAGGAGATGACTATCTGTAACTAATCAATGTTGACTCACCTCTGCATTCCAGTGTAACTGGAACACACTGTACCAAAAATTATGAAAATACTTTGTCTTAGTTTCATACTTGTACTGTGCAAATGTAAAGTAAAAGGTTCAGCAGGACTGTGGCTCTCCTTAAGGTCTTCTGTCTCCGTTGCAGCACTAAGAGAAATGTAGACAAAATAATATTTTTACTGACTGTTTTTTGTGGGTTTTTTCCTCCCAGGTATCCCTGGGCTCAGTCTTTAAAAAATCTTGTTCCAGACATCAAAATAGTTTCTTAAACTTTAAGAGGTTTTAGGAGGAACTTGTCAGCTGCTGCTACTTGCTACAGCTAAATGAGGACCTTGCAGTTCATCCAGTTCAAAAACGCAGAGATCAGGTCACAAACTTTGGCTCTGTGAGACATACCCAGAGGTCCTCTCTTTAATCTGAGTTTATTCCATAAATTATAAAGCGTATTGCTCTATCCCAGCTATAAAATAAAACTGTCAAGTCCCGTGTGGTACTTTCTCTATCTTCAGTACTTTAACTTCTAGCTAATCCCTTTTCTGAAAGACCTTTTCATTGCTGTGCTGTTGTGACTTGAGGATCTTGCATCCTGCCTAAACAGTTGTGTGGCAGCTTGAGGCTGCTGGCAGAGGCTGCTGCCTTCAACTCCAAAATAGTTTTCTGAGTAGGCTGAGGTCAGAGCCTCGTGTGTCTCTGGAAGTCTGATGTTCTCTCCCTTTGCAGTAAGGAAGGCATTAAAGCATCTCCCCATTAATGAGCTGTTAGTCTGTAACTGACCTGTTCAGCTGACTTAGTCTCTTCCCTTCTTTTGTATCACCCCAGCAGGATACATGATCTCAGGCAGTGATGAGTGCTTCATTGCTTACAAGCAATTTTATTCCCTCATATTGTATTATTTAACTGAGGATTTGGTTTTTGATGACAGAGGTGGTACTGAAGGCTCCAGCAGAGCTATTGCCTTGCAAAGATGTTGATTATCTCAGTTGAAAATATTTTTTAAAACCCAAACAAACAAGCAAAACCCAAACAACCAACCAAACAATCTTCAAAACCCAAACAAACAAGCAAAACTACCCAAACTTTTAGTTCCTACGCAAACGTGGGGGTTGGCATGAAATTATGGTAGGTGTGGCCATCCAAGAGCACATGTTGAAGCTTTAAAATTGAAAAGTCCTTCGACTGCTGGCAGATAATAGATGTAATTCAGCTTTGGATTCACCTTTGATATTGATGAATCTTTCAGCTAATTATTCCAAATAAATTCTCCATTACATCAATGTCTGGAATATAAACTTTACATGTGGGTTTGTCAATTGTGGACATTAAGTACTGTTGGAATGTTCTGTGTTCTGCCAGGTGCCTATGACAGATTCCTGCCATATATCTTGATGGGAAGCCTGACTGTGCTGATTGGGATCCTTACCCTGTTTCTCCCAGAGAGCTACGGCAATCCACTGCCCGAGAGCTTTGAGCAGATGATGAAAGTGAAATGGTAAGGCAGCTTTCATTCATCCCATCCCTCACAGGAATTCAGAATACAGTCCCTTTTCACAATCAGGAAACATGTTTCTTCAGGTCCACTGCAAAACTTCAAAGCTTTAAAAGTGCCCTTCAGATTGTTTTCTTTCAGGTTGTTAATTCAAGAGACAATGACACCATACAATTTCTTCAGAATGTCTGAACCTGAGAGCTGATGTGTGCTGGCAAAGCAAGGCTGACCTTCATAGCACCTTGAGGCTGTTTCAGATTGCTAGACACTTTCCATACAATTATATCATTTCATCTCCTTAACTCTTTATTTAAACTATTCCTTTAAACTATTTATTTAGGAGGATTATATGCACTATGAGACTCTTCATTCTTCCAGTGTAATTTCTTTAGGTACTGTTCTAAATTAAACGCAGGATTTCAACATTCTAGCCTCTTTCTGGGCAGCCAGAGACAGGCCAGGACAGCTTTTCCTCTGGATTATATGATTTAGCTGTAAGCAATGACAGTACTCTTGTCCCACCAACATTGCTATTTAGGGTACCCTGGGCAAGTATTTCCGCTCAAATCTATGCAAATCCACTACAGTGTGAGAAAAGTTCTTAGAGCAGCAGAGGGAAACTGAATTAACCAAAGAGCAGCTGCATAGCCTGCTCTTAACCTCATAACCTCTATAACCATTCAGCTCAGAGAGAACTGGTGTTGGAACAGAATTTGCCCCTGTAAGCAATAATAGGTTGAAAAAGCTAGAATTCCCTGTATCTAATTCCTGGTGAGTAGAAGGAGCTGTCATGCTTTCAAAATAAGAAAAATTCATAGGCCAGGTTCCTTGAGAAAGGACATGTTGCACTTTGTCACAGTTAGGGACTTCTTACATATCTCATCTGTGGCTTTTCAGCTTTGCAGTTGACAAACTGTAGCTAGAAATCTTAGCGCCAAACCAGATTCCCCTTGGAGGTTTCTTGAATCAACAGCCTGAAGTAACTGAATTACAGTTGCTGAATTATGTTCAAGTTCCAAGCATTGTTTGCTGCACTGCTGCTGCCATCCAGCAAGGCACACTCTACAGAACATTATATTTCATCTAATGTTTGTGTTAGCAGTGTAACACTGGAGTAGTGCTTATAGCAGAGGAAAGTGTCTGATGACACCCTGGAAAACGTTCTCAGTTTTTTACTTGCTTTCAGTTTCAGAAATGGGGAACAAACCAACAGCATTAGGAGTTCCAAGGAGAGTCCTAAAAGTCTGGTAACACCTTTCTGAAGAAAGATGCACTTCTCAGAGAGGCTGAAAGAAGAACAAAATCATCTCAAAGTGCATTTTCTGCCAGAGGAAAATGAACAAAACTCAACAGCTACTGCACCATAGTTGTTATACCCTGTGCTGCTGTCCCCAAATTACATAATGTACTGACCAGATGCTGTCTACTCCTGTAGGACTATTAGTCTGTAATTCAGTGTCCTGTTTCCTGGGGTTTGTCAGCAGACACAGTCCCCATTGAGAGATGGGGGCCTGTCTGTGGTAAACACAAGTCAAGGAATAAGCTGGAAGTGAGCCTTAGAAATAATACAGCAGTGACTCCAGGCAGTCAGGTACTTGATAAAAGCTGCTGAAAGGGAAAAAAAAATAGCAAATGTAATGCTGGTGTTTTTTCTCACTTTGTGTGTTGACTGGAGGAAGGGAAGCTGGGTGTCTGTCTTTCAAAACCTGAAAGAAAGATCCTGGCCTCCTCTGAAATCTGTGACCAAAGCCCACAGACTAAGTGGAGTCAGAATTCATTTGTAGCAGAGCAGACACAGACTTCCCTGAAAGGACTTGGGTTCTAAACAAAACATCAGAGTAGCTTTAGATGTCTCTTGCTTTTTACACGGCCTGGGATCTCCCTGTTCCTGTAAAAGCTGCTGTTTTTTCATAAAGCCTGAGCCCACCCATAATCCTCAGCTTTGTGAATCTTCAGTGTCTTTGGGGAAGGGGGAAAATCTTGAGCACTGAGTAAGGACTATAATTTGCTGACTTTCTGGTGGGTCACACCCACTTCCAAAAGTGGGCTGTAGCAAATCTGTGATCCTGTCCTATCATGCCATGCAGTTACAGCTTTCAGGTTTTTCATGGTATATGGGCAAAAGCAGTTTTTTAGATTTCTTGGGGTGTTGTGTTTTCTTTTTCCCAAAGTATTTAATTTCTCCTTTGAATATATACCACTTTGTCCTGCACCTTCAGAGGACACTCACTGCAGTTTCAAAAGCTTTCACAAAACCTCTGTAGAATTTACAAACTTAAAGGAGATTTGATGCTCACAAAAATCTGATTTTCTGTACTGGATATGTTCACCTTCAGCTACTAAAAATTCAAAAGGACTAATTTGGGACCACAGGGGTTTAAAAAGAAACAAACCTCAAATGCCAACAAAACCAATGTTTTGTTTTTCAAATCCTACAGATTATGTATGTTTGGTTTTTTGGTATTTTTTTAAGTTCAGAAAAACTAGATTGGGTGAAGACAATTGTAGAGCTCAGAGTTGTGCTACTACTGTTTTATGAACACTACGTTGTTTGTAGAATGTAATTGCTCTTATTTTTGTATTTATTGGCTGTATGTGCACTTCTTGGTCACTTAAAGTCTATTAGACCTGGTAGACTGATTTTTATCCTCTATAAATAACAATTAGCCCTGATTCACCTTCTATAAGGGCCAACAAAAGCACAGTGTCTCATCTCTAATGTATGAGTTCAGGGTAACTTGTCTTGTGCTGGCTCTTGGCACAAGAATGAGGCTCTCCCTGAAGTTCAAGCACAAATATTAAGCTTTATCACAAATGCAAGGAACTTGTGCAATTAACTCAGGCTGCTTTTGGGAGTGGAAATACTATTTTTAATTTCCTGCAGTTATGCTTTTGCCATAAATGTAACATGGCATGAGGGAACCAGTGTTCTGTGACTCCTGATCTCATCCCTTCTCAATCATTTTCTCCAATAACAGCAGTATTTAATCTTGCTTTTACTTTTACAGAGTTAATCTAAAGAAGTACTGTTTAGATTAAAGTACTAGATTAAGTACTAGTTTAGAATTAAATTTCTCAAGAGAGCCTTTTTATCAGCATAGGATAGGTTTGATGACTTGAGTTAAATATGGGTGGCCATATTTTTATGAAGATTGTTATTTTGAGTCTTATTTTATGTGATTGTAGGCTTGGGTATTTCTAAAAGGTAAATATTTTTGTACTCTTGAACCTTTCAGTATCTTAAAACCTGTTTTTCCTTTTTTAAATAAGAAAAAGTATAGTGTTTTTTAAAATACCATTTTTTAACCAGTCTCGTTTTTCTTACTTAAACCATTGATCTCGAGCGTCACATTTTAGTATTTTTTGCAGCAGATTTAGTAATCTTTCAGAGGAGTGGAATGTCCTTCTTAAAAGTGTGTGATGTTGTTATAAGGCCTTATGGAGTCTGAGTGTAGTGGAGATGAGGGAAGCCCAGCTGGATTGTTCTCACTGACACAGAGGTCATCACACTGTGTCTCATCTGTAACCTCTGTTACTG
The DNA here is from genome assembly GCA_024734555.1 of Trochalopteron elliotii. Lineage (NCBI taxonomy): Eukaryota > Metazoa > Chordata > Aves > Passeriformes > Leiothrichidae > Trochalopteron > Trochalopteron elliotii. The sequence goes on from JANPWX010000391.1 coordinate 3,735,974, forward strand.
GGGTCTCTGTGCAACCTTTGATCCTCAGCTGAATTACTGGATCTGCTAATGCCTATATGAAGCTGTAGTAATTGTCAGTCATTGCCCTCTGTCTTCATTGTAATAAAAACGTGCACTGACATTGTTTCAACTTGCTTCCTGTGTGGATTCTGTTTGAAGATTCTGTTTAAACACTTGGTGCCAAGAATTTTAAATAAATAAGTAATTAAATGTATTTATCAAGGATCAGGCATGAAAAAAAAAATCCTAAAATAAACTCTTTTGCCACTTACGTTCTTCCACTCAGGAAGATTATGATGGTGTGGTACAATTTTTCTACCTTTCATGTGCAAATCCCTGGAAGCTGACCCTGGCCAGACTCAAGAATGATTTTGTGATTTAACTCCTATTATGTCATTAATTTTCTACCTTTGAGATTTTTCACAGCTGTGTGATTCCAACCCAGGATAAAAGAGCACTTTAAATACAAGTGTTCAAAACATGCTATAAAAAGTACACTATTTTTAAAAATCAGTTAGAGGTGGGGAAAAATATCAGCCATAAAAAGCCACTTGAAAATGTGAATTAGCCTCATGAAGAGCAAGACCAAATTTCTGCAGTGGTAAAATTCAGTTTTTGAACTGACATCTATAGGACTCTGTGAACTTCCTGCCAGTGCCACTAGGTACTGAGCTGGGATTTTGGGACTAAGATTAGAATATTATTTAAATTGAATTTATTATTTGTCAAGCATGCAGTACACATTGCCTGAGAAAATAGTGTCAGGGTCAGGAAAGCTTTTTTACAGCTGTAGCTGAGCCTGCTGAAGTGACAACGGCAGCTGTGGGAAGGTGCTACAGAGTGAAATGAGGAACCCTTTAACTCCTGAACTTGCAGCAACTGCCCTGCTTTGAGGAGCAGAACAATCCACGACTCCTGGCTTGTACATGGTATTGACCCCAAACAAGGTTTCATCGAAGAACCCCAGGCAGGTTCACAAGTGTGGCTTGGGGGCTGCAGGCACCACAATTATCATTCGGTGGGAACGGGCTGCCCTGGGAATTGGTGGAGTCACTGTCCCTGGAGATGTTTGAGCAAAGACTGGACGTGACATTCAGTGACATGATGTAAGTTAAAAGATGCTGTTCGAGGTCCTTTCAAATCTCATTGACTATAATTCATCTCCACCCTGGTTTTTGAATTCTTCGGGCAGTAAATACGAGGTCCGACGCCCGTATTAATGGCCGTTCCTGGCGAAGGGCAGGGGCCCTGTCCCTCAGACCTGGGCCGGGCGGGAGCTGGGCAGCGGCCCCAGGCCGGGGTGAGGCCTGCCC
>JANPWX010000391.1:3737686-3797462 GCA_024734555.1 Trochalopteron elliotii
CTCGACGGCTCCTGGTCCAGCGCCAGCATCATTCCCAATGGCTTCAACGGCCTCTCCATCGTGTTCTTGGCCGGCACGCCCGAGCACCGGTGCGCCGTGCCCCGCGGGGCCAACCTGAGCGACGAGTGGCGCAACGCCAGCATCCCGCTGGAGCTGCGGGGCGGGCAGGAGGAGCCGAGCCGCTGCCGCCGCTACCGCCTGGCCGCGCTCGCCAACTTCTCGGCGCTGGGGCTGCGACCCGGCTCCGACGTGGAGCTGGAGGCGCTGGAGCAGGAGCCGTGCCTGGACGGCTGGGAGTACAGCCGCGATGTCTATCACTCCACCATCGTCACCGAGGTGCGCGGCCGCGGGAGCGGGAGGGGACTCTGGGGCAGCCCCGGCGTGCCGGGAAGAACCGTGCGGTTACCACAGTACCCGTGCAGCTCCGCCGTGTTCTGAGATGTCTGCCCGTACACTGATCTGTTGTTAAACCTGACGTGCCGAGTTTATTTTGAGGTCTTCTGTTCACTTTCATTTGCATAAGAGCGAGGAAGGAAATTTTTATAGCGAGGGTGGTGAGACACTGGAACAGGTTGCCCAGCGAGGTTGTGGATCCTCAATGTCCAAGGCCAGGTTGGATAAGGCCTTGAGCAACCTGGTCTAGTGGGAATTGTCCCTGTCCATAGCAGGGACTAGATGATCTTTAACATCTATTCCAATCCATTAACATTCTTTGTTTCTATAATGAGCTTCCAAGTGCAGCCTGTTTCCTTACCCAGCGGAACTGGTCACACTGTCCCAATGCTTCTTGGTTCATCAGGTATCTGTGCAATGGGCTGGAGCAGGGTCAGCACTTATTGTGGGGTCAGCTTACTTAGTGTGACAGAGATGTTTCTTGGAACTCGAGATCAACAGCATTTGTTTTCTTTCTTTATAAAAATAAAGGTGGTAGTACTCAGAATCACAGAGTGGTTTGGGTTAGAAGGGGCCTTAAGGAACATCTAGTTCCAACCCCCTGGCATGGGCAGGAACAGCTTCCCACTAGACCAGGTTGTTCCAAGCCCTGTCCACCCTTGCCTTGAACACTTGTAGGGACGGGGCATTCACAGCTTCTCTGGACAGTCTGTGCCAATGTGTCACCACTCTCACAGTTTGGCGTCATCCTGAGTTGTTGCAAGTTGCACGTGTTGGGGAGCACTGGTTTGACGCTTTATTCCAAGGACCCTGAACTTTGCTGTGTGCCCACAGTGCCTCTGCATTGGTCTCTGTGCTCACCTGCTGGGACAGGTCATTTTTTTCTCTGCAGGTAACACTGCTTGAGTCATGTCTGGGGTGTGGACAACCAACCAGAGGTGAAGCTGTGCTGATTGTCAGTCTGGTTTCAGAAGAAAGCTGTCCAGATCCACAGGGGCAGGTTGACTTAAGAAGCAAGGAAATGGATTTTGACAAGTACTTTTAAGGAATACTTGAATTTCAATACAAGTATAGGCCTTTTTCAGAAGGCTTACAAAGTTTGTCCAGTCCCATTGCCTGGACGTGGATTTTATGGAGCTAGAGCTTCGTGGAAATCTGCCATGTTTTCTTGCTTTGCAAATTGGGTTGTGGTCAGTGTTTGGGTATTGATGGGTGTGAGTACTAAATGACCATAAGCTGATCAGGGCTCAGTGGACAAAGGTGACTTGGAAGAAGAGCCATGGCAGCACAAGGGAGGATTAGAAATGAGGAGACTGGAGGTGATGGAAACACAGTCAAGGTTTGAATGATTCTGACAAGTGGCACAAGGCATTGCCTCATCTGTTTCTAAAGAATTGCTGTCTTCCTCGAGAGGAAAGCTTTCAGAATTTCTCGGCTCCACTCCTTGCTGAAATGCTCTGTTGTAAAAGGCTGAGTGCTCTCAGGACAGTGTAAGGCAGTTGGCATCTTCTGGGCAGGGGAACACACGGGTGTTGTTCTGAGTGCTGTGCTGTGATGGTTATCCTGGCTTAGATGTGGTGCCTTGTCTTTAGAACTTCACTCAGCTTTGGCTTGATGTTAATGAAAATGTCTTGAGCTATTGGAATATCATCCAGGAGTTTTACAATCTATAAGAAAAGGGAGCTGCTCACATAGGGCTGAGACGCCCCAGCCCTGGCTCGTTGTCTGTGTGACTTGGCAGATGTCCCGTGTCTGTGGGAGGCAATGTTTGTCTGCCCGGGCATCATGCACTGAGGCAGTATGTTTTTCCTCCTGTAATATTAATGCTTCTGCGGGACTTTTGCAAGAGCGGTGGCCTTTCACACACTTACAGGTTTTCAGTGTTTAACTTGTTTAATTTCTTGGCTTGGTGGTACTGCTTTTATGATTAACTAATCTTGTGTTTATTTGCATATCTCTAACTTGTTGAATAATCATGAGGACCTTTGTCCCAGATTTCCGTAGCTGACACTGGGAGGGGGAAGGGGGATTTTTTTTTTAAGAAAGGTTTTTGCTGAATCTCTCATGACTTTAGAGAAATCTTGTTTATGGTTCTGCTTTTCAGGGGAGACTTAAAACATTCAGTTCTCTCCCACTTGAAGAGAAACTTTCTTTTCTCACAGACGAACAACAGAAGTTTGTTATTAGCCAGTCTACGGTATTTAACCGGCTCCAGTGTAACAAAATCCCTTTCTGTCTTTTACTTTTTGAAATGCTGTAGCTCAGGGCATAAGAAGGGCTTTATTTTGGCTCAAGAAGCCAACTATGTCATTCTAATTCCTCCGTAGGTCCTGTAAAAAATGAATGTAGGAGTAGTAAAAGTTCATACATGGTAGTAAAAGGACTAAACCAGGAGTAATTAAGGGCAAAGATTAACTTCTGCCAGTCATGGCTGTTATGAATAACCGAGAGTAGATTGAGCAGTGGAGTTAAGGGCATGAGTGCACTAGAAATATGATATAATGAGGTGTTAGATGATACATCAGTCAGAACATTTTAGTTCACACAAGAGTAATTCTTAAACAGTGAACCATAAACAGATGCTGAATTTTGGATACACTTATTCATCCTCAGCTTCTAAAAAGCTGTTGTATTGTTCATCAGTTTGAAATCAGTGCAGGTGGTGTATGCCAGATTTGCATGGTTTGTGTCTGTTTTGCTGTTGGCAAACTTTAGGGACTCTTGGCTTTTGCAGAGGAAGGATGCAGGTGGTGGGAATTGCCAGGTGTCTGGAGGCTTGGCACAGGGCTGGTGCTCCATCCTGTGTGAGTGTTCAGAGAGGGAAAGTTCTGGGCAGAGATGAGGGCACAGGTGTTTCCATTCTCTGCACCCCAGGGATTCAATGCCCTGCTCTACTGTGAGACCTCAGTCCCTGGAGATGAGGGGGTTATGCCAGGGCTTTAGGAAGCAAGGGGAGACTGCAGCAGTGACATGTGGAGGACACAAATGGGCTCTGTGGCACAGCTGGATGCCCAGAGGTTTCCATGTTCACCCTGTTGGAAGGCAGAGGCATGTATTGTTTCACTTGGCCAAAATAAAAACACAGCCTTATGCTAGAGTCTTGTAATTTACAGAGTCATCAAATCATAGAATGGTTTGGGTTGGGAGGGACCTGCAAGATCATCTGCTTCCAACCCCCCTGGCATGGGCAGGGACACCTTCCCCTAGACCAGGCTGGTGCAGGAGTGGAGCCAGCAGCTGAATTGTAAATCCACCCTGTGTCATCCAGGTTCAGCTCCCACCCAACTCTTCATTAATGTTAGTCACCTCCATTATTTATCATCTTTTAAAACCGGTGCTTCGTTTTTTATTGTTGTAGGTTAAAATCTGCTTATCTTCGTGGCTGAAGTTCATACTTGTAACTTTGCAGCCCCAGGAGCTGAAAAAGCTGTTTGCAGCTTTGCAAAAGCTTAATATTACTAGTCTTGTCAGAAGAAGGAAAAAAAAGCCTGGTTTTCATTTAATAAATAAATAGAAATGGCTGACAGATATACAAAGGAATTTGTAAAATGCTGGGTTTTTCAAGGTGTGATTTAAAAAGCACATCATGCAGTCGTGTTCAGAAATGTACAAAGTACACGTATTTCTAACAATGCAACATAAAGTGAGATTAGTATTGTTAAAGAATAAAAGGCCTGAAGCTGAATGGGAGGCACTGTGGACAGTTAGTGACAAGGTAAAATTCCCTTTATGTTGCCTTTACTTTTAAATTCAAATCACCTCAGGTGATGGCAGTGCCCTGTTTCCTTTTTCTCCAGCCATCTCAAAAATGTGATATATGGGGAACAGTTCAGTTTCTGTACTGGAATTGTAAAATATTTGGCAATTTCCTTCCTGTTCTGTGCAAGTTTTGTCTCTGTAAAAATGTAAAACAATTAGGCGAGGGAAAATTAAGCAGAATGTGTATTTTGTAGACACAGACTTCTGTTTGCTTTAGATAATAAGTTTCAATGTAAACTCTAGACCCTCTAAGTATTTGAAATATACAAATGTGTTTTTAGAGGAAAGGGTGTTTAATAACACAGCTTTCAAGTAAGCAGAGAATAATTGTGTGGATATAAACAAAATCAGATTCAGAATCAAAAGTTTGTCAGTACTTGGTTGTGAGACTGAGATTTTTTTTGAAGAACCTGCCTCTACTTGCTGAGAGAAGCAGGTGGAAAGAAGGAATACAGGGTACTGGCCTAGCTTCAAAAAGTCTTGATAACATGTTGATTTTTAAAAAGAAAATATTGGTACATGGAACAATCCACTTAATTTTTCAATTATGCATGTTATTCTCAGCAAGACAGGAAAAGAGTTTAAAAAAATAAAGGAATGGGAAGACACAGTATCTTGTAGCTGTAAAAATTGTTTTGCCTATAAGGCTTGTCCTTGTAGGACAGGAGTATAACCAGATGAGGCTCTTGAAGTTTTGTATTTGTCACAGTCCAGCTTTGTTTAGGGTTCTTGCAATGGCATTAGGGAAGGCTCTTGAGTTTGTGGGAGGGAGGAGATCTGATGGAGTAGTTTAGAGAGTTTTTGTTCTTCTTAGTTTTGTCACTGGGCTTGCCTTTCTAGCAAGGGATTTGGAGACATGTTTCCAGGCATCTGGCTTGTAAGAGATTAAGCAGAATTTGGAAGGTGCTCTCCTAGAGAGGTGTGTAAATGATGACTGTGAGTGCCTGGGACTGTTTAATATTTGAGCCCCAAACCTGTGCTTGAGAAGCAGCTGCTTTAGACCTTCTCCTTTTTGGTCCTCCTGCCTTCTAACCCAAGCTGTCCATCTCCACAGCCTGCCCTCTTTTCTCCATCCCCTCTTCCCTGCTGTCCTCACCAGGGACTGGCATCAACCAAGAATCTGCTTATGGAGATGCATAAGCACCCCTCAGCTCCTGATCATTTATGCTGGGTGTGAGGCTGCTGGCAGACATCACCCCAACCTGATGAATTGCCTGGGAAGTAGAAAAACCACAAAACGTCTGTAAGATGAGTAAGAAGACAAGTTTAAACTGCGACAGAGGATGTCCTAAAGTTATAACAAAATAGACCAAGAATGGTCTGTTCCATTGGGTACCAGAGTTGAGCAGCTCGATGCTTCACAGCATCAGCAGCTGCTTTGTGAAAACAGAGCAGAAATGTTTTTGTCCTGTTTGAAGCCCAGACACCTTGCCAAGGCTAACTTATCTTGTTCACTGGGGCAAAGGCTGCTGCAGCTAGCAGGGCTAGTTCGAAAGATACTAAGAAATGAAAACAGCACATGATTTTAGAGCACTAGGTCATGGTATGCTGTGTCCAAACAGCACTCCCAGCAGCAGAGTTTAATTAATAACTGCTCCTGGACACTTGCTGTTTGCCATGCTGATCTAGCAGGGATGCCTTGGTGACTTCCTCTTGGACAATGTGCAGTTGAGGGATGGGTATGGTTGCAAAATGACTCTGGAAGGATGATGCCATCATCACTGACAAGCAGAGTAATAGACCTTGTAGGTGTGTCATTAATAAGTTGAAGACTTTGAGGTTTATTTACTGGGGCAAAGGGCAACAGACCTTAAAATCCCTTTGTTCTAATTGTTGTGCTTCTGTGGAGTCTGTGAATAACTGGTATTGTACAACCAGGGTAGTTCTACTTTAGAAATTTGATGTTGAAATTCACTTTGATGCCTGGTTCAAGTGGTCTTCAGCATGACAGCTCCTCACTGTGCTTAAACAGAGAGGCCAGAAAAACAAGCTGGTAATCATTGCCACATTTGAATGCCCAATATGTTCCCACCTGCCAATGCAAGAAGGTTTTGGCAGAGCTGTGCTAAACATTTTAATACCATGAACTTTTCCAAGAAAGGTCTCCACCTCAGTGTTCTGAAGAAAATGTTTGTTATAGGACACAAACATGCCAGTGTCTGGAAATCCAAGTGTTGTGCAAGCCTTGTGCCAAAGTGCAGGGTGTTGGACAGATGAAAGGAGATGGTGGATTCACAGGCAGGGGGTGATCAGCTGGAAAGTAATGACCTGTTTAGTAATGACAGACTGATCACCAAGATAGATTTTAGTTCTTGAGGATGTCTGACTGCAGTAGTTGATACAAAAATAACTTTTTGTGAGTAGGCAAGTCTTTATAACATCAGGATTTGTATTTGTGGTGTTTGCTTCTCTGGTAGGTGATATCATATAAAGGCATATGATAACCACTGAAACCTTTGGCCTGTATAAATTATAAATTTGATAACAGTCATTTGCTGGTATTTCCAAGTTGCCAGGTATATTTTACTGAAGTTTCCTAGCTGGCTTAGCTTCTGTGGTCATGACAGAAAGGCTCAAGCTTTCTTTAATCTGTAATGAAGTATAGCTTTTGATGAAAAATACAGAGTTAACTATAAATGTTAATTATAGTTCATAATCTAAATGATGTTGATAACTGTGGTAAGTTCACTTCCTTACCATGAGTGGAAGGAAGTGAACTTTCACACATTAGAAAGCTGCAGTTCTGGAAGGAACTTCTGTAGTGATTCCTAGTCAATGGTGGTGGTGGGATGTGCTGGAGCACTGCCTGGAGTGCTGATACCTGAGCTTCAGGTGCTGTGAGCCTGGAAAGGCCTGGGGAGGAAATGTTGAGGGTCATGAAACCTGATAGAAGGAGAGTTTTTTCAGACATAAAGCCACAAATAGATTTATCAATGGAGAGGTTACCTGAATACAATTACAAATTGGAAAAAGGTGCATATTGACTTTAAAAATAATTATTATGAGGACTGTTTTATAAATATAAGATAATCTAAGGGCTGGCACCTAAAGTTAGACATCTGATGAGAGTGTAGCCTGTGTGAATGACCATAATTTGTCTCTGGAACAGTTCCCAGTTCTAATTCAAAACTGGATGCTATTCCATGAAATAAGCAATGGCTCCACTGCATTTTGACACGGGAGTCTGGCAGTGGGAGGCCATTGCTGGTGTTATTCATTCTGTGCATAGTTTTAAGTGATCCCACAGCCTTAAAACATGGACTAGGATGTAGTTGTAGCATGACTGTTAACAGGCTGAGGGCTGTGAGATTCCTGGAGTCAAAGGCGTAGTGCTGAGGAGGTGGGGCTGGCAGACAGTGAAACACAAACATTGCCATGTGTGGGACTATGGATGAAATGGATGGAAGAGCTGGAACACACAGCAACTGCTGTGTGTTTATTATGGAGCAGATCAAAGCAGTGAAGGGTGTTCCCTTCAATGAATTGAAAAAAATATACTGAATTATTTGTAATTGTGGGACAAGGAGGATTAATTATTCAGATCAGGGTGAATATTTTCATTTTGGCCTTTTTAATACAGATTAAAACCTAAAATTTTCCATTGCTAAAACATCAGAAGGGGCCTTGAGGAAGTTGTTTGAATAACTAAGCCCAGGAGGGTTTGATATCACATCAGAAGCACCTGTTGCCTCCCAGTTCCTGTCCTGCAGGGCTGCAGCTCCTGCCCTCTGGCAGCAGGTACTGGGAGACCTCTGGGAAACTGGTTTTATGTCCTCTAGTCAGAACATAGCTGTGAAGGAGGGGATGAGGGATCCCTGCTGGGCCTTGTCCTTTCTTCTAATATTTACACACTTTCCTCACCAGGTAACCAAAATAGAACTAAGAGTCTTTTAATAATAGTTGTTTATGTAGATGGAAAAATAACATGAGTTCTGTTACAAAAACATCTGACTGAACTGGGTAGGATCTTAGAAACTATTGAAGACTTCATTTAACAAATATTTTTCTTTATTCCTCATTTTGGTTTTAATTTTGGAAATCTGTGTTTGTTAGGTGTATATTTCAATTTGTATTTCAAAGATTCCAGCTGAGGTTAGTTGGATTCCCAGTGAAGAATGAGTAGTCTCCTGTCTCTCAAAACCCTATTGAAATGTAATAAAGAGGCTTTTTCTTTCTATATTGTTTCTGTAGTTCATTTTTTCTTAAATTAGGAATGTGAATTTTTAATGGGAAACATTACTATATGCAGGGAAAACAAGTTTGGGAACTATTTACGAAGTCATGCAATGACAAGACAAGGGAGAATGGCTTCATATTGACAGAGGGCGCATATATATATATATATATCTTCCTAATATCCAATATATCCAATATATTGGATATTAGGAAGAAACTCTTCCCTGTGAAGGTGGTGAAGCCCTGGCACAGGCTGCCCAGAGAAGCTGTGGATGCCCCATCCCTGGAAGTGTTCAAGGCCAGCTTGGATGGGGCTTGGAGCAACCTGGGATAATGGAAGGTGTCCCTGCCCGTGGCAGGGGGTTGGAATGAGACAGTCCTTAAGGCCCCTTACAGCCCAAATTATTCTGTAAGTCTGTTCTCACTCCTTCCAGACCCAGCTCAGCAGAGTTTAGGAGGGAGGGGAAATCCTGTTTATTAAAAGACTTTCCAATTCTCTCTCCCTGCAGTGGAATCTCGTATGTGCCAACGACTGGAAGGGACCCCTGAGCACCTCCCTGTTCTTTGTGGGTGTCCTGCTGGGATCTTTCATCTCAGGACAGCTCTCAGACAAGTAAAGTATATACACCAGAGCTGCTGTCTCTTTGATGCTCATTTGTAGACATTTCTTGTATGTCAGCTTTCGTACTTGTGTCTTTCTGCAACTGCTAACATGTCTTTTTTTGTGACTGTCTAACCTGAGTGTATACAGAGTGTGTAGAGAAATGCACTGAACTCAAACAAAATGTTACAAAGATTGTTAGTAGGTGTTATCTACATCTGTTTGTTCTTGCAACAAAATCATTCTGCAGCAAACTGGTTTTTTATGCCAGAAAACAGGTATAGGAGATAAGTTTTGTCTGGAAAAATCTGATTAATGACATACTCTTCTATTTATTTCAGACTATGTTCAGAAGGATCCCTGAGGATTGGTTTCCTATTTTTTTTTAGGTCAAATTGAGATTTTTCTTCTTATAAACAGCTATAGCTGCTCTTTCTCATCATCAAATAGAGTCCAATGATCTGTGTTTGTGGAGGCATAAATGCTGTTCAGCTGTACTCCAGAGAAGCAAGACTTTTTTGTTTATCAGTACAAACATAAAAAAAAAAGAAGACACCATTAATTTTTGTGATGTCAGCAGTTTGTATTTTGTAAAACTCACTTTTTCTGATTCTCTCCCTGGCTTTTGGTGTGCAATGCATTGTGTGCTGTCTTCCTGATTCCCTGAGAGCAATATGTGGTCCTCTAATTTGCTGACACTTACAAAGTTTCTGTTTCATTGAAACATAATCTCTATGCCACAAATCTTGTGGCATCATTTCCATAGTTTCCTGCCTATTGGATTGGACCAATCTCAAGTTTAGAGATAATGATCTTTAAAAATTAACCAGGTCTCCTGTACTTCTCTCTAAAGCTACATGCTATGGATTTTTCCAAAAAACTCCCTGGGCAGGCCAGTGTTTGCTGTCTCTGTGATTCTGCCTTCTGTTCCTCCCCTCACAATCCTGCCCTTTACCACTGCCCAGGCAGCAGGCTGCTGCCAGCCTTCATTGCCCCCACTCAGTTCACCCCTGTTTGCAAGGGTGAGGCCCAGCAGTGTCTCCCCTTGTCAGCTCCTCAGCCATTCTGTGTTAGGAAGTCACCACTGATGACTCCAGAATCCTCCTGGGTTTTGTCCTTTCAGTGTGTCCTGGAGTGTGCCAAGCCCTTGTGGTGTCCAGCCCCTTTGGACACGAGGAGGTTCCTGTGGTGCTCTGCAGCAGGCCCAGCTTGCGTTTTTCTGGGCAGGTGGCTGCAGCAGACACCCACCATCCATGTAGGCCTCCCTGCTAACCCCCAACCCATGATCTCAGCTGGCTTGTCACATCCCCAGGCAGAGCTCCATGCCCTCCTGCTGCCCTCCCCTGTCAGGGGTGATTCCCCTCTTCCCTGTGGGGGAGTCTCTCTCCACCTTTTCCTGGTGCTGCTGCTTCAGAAGGTTCAGGTGCTTCCTTCCAAAGGGCTCCTTGTCTGCTACAAGGATCCTGAGAGTCTCCTGTGGTGACTGCCCAGCAGGTGAAGCAGGAGCTGTTCTGGAGTCACAATCCATGAGCTTCCTACCTCCACACTGCTGGCAGTCTCCTGCAGCTCCTTCCCAGGATAGCACAGATCCTCACCATGGGCGGGTGAGGAGGCCATCAGTGCAGCCCATCCAGTTACTTGTAGCCACTGAAGGACAGCAAGCTCATGGTTGAGAGCTCCTTCTCTCCATGAGGAGAATGCTCCAGCGAGGCTGCCTGCAGTGTTCTGCTGCCTGCAGTGAGCCTGAGATATGAAGTTAGACAAAATATTTGGGGGTTTCAAGTAACAGGCTGTTCTTCATGCATTGTGACCCATCTGATGCCCACAACACCAGCTGTAGACCTCCAGGTCAGCACAGGCTTTGGAGCTGTGAAACCTGCACTCAGCACATGCTGTCCCAGCAGTGTGGGACTGCCTGGGCCAGGACAACTCCTCAGCAGCCACTCCTACAGCAGTTTGATGAGTTGAGTTTAGTTTAATTTCTTTTCTGTTTGGTTTTTGGATTTTTTTAAAATACTTTATCAAAAAGTCTTCTAGAATCCCTTAATTTTGTTCATTTTTAAACCAAAGGGAATGAAGATTGCAGCATGGGATCACTGACTGCCAATAGCATCTTCCAAATCTGAGCTTCACCTCTTTTCCAGAAGCCTTTCCTTTTTCTTTTTTTAAGGGGTTGATCTGTGTCATGGATTGTGTGCTCCTTGGAGGAGGAGAAGCACTGGATACTCTTGCACTTTAAGTAACTTGTTCCTGATGATTTGTTTCACTGCTTGTCCTATCAGTAAGAAAGCAATACTGTTCCAGCACATACTTAAAGACAACTTAACTAGCAGCCCTTAGAATATTAATTTGTCTTGGCCAGTGATGTTTTTAATGTGTTTAAAATAGTTCTGTCTGTGTCGCATGTCTTGAACCTGTGCTTTTGGCAGCAGTTTTGGATCTCCTTAAGTATACATATAAGTAATTTTATTTTTCTGTTTCTGTAGATTTCATTCATGATATTGTTTAATCATATTTTTTTTTCCCCTTCTCTTTCTTTTTTTAATCTGTCAATGGAAGGTTTGGCAGGAAGAATGTGCTGTTTGCAACTCTGGCAATGCAGACTGGCTTCAGTTTCATACAGGTCTTCTCTACCAGCTGGGAGATGTTTTCAGTGTTGTTTGTGCTGGTTGGCATGGGACAGATATCTAACTACGTGGCGGCATTTGTTCTTGGTATGAAAGTCCTGCTGGTCACTGCACTTGTCCCTTCATCTTGTGCTTTTCCTGCTCCTTTTCAGTACTGACTTAGCCTTGATTTGTTTTGCCAAGCAACACTGTTAAGAGTGTGGCCTCACCATGCATGAGTAACTACTCTTCTCCTTGGAAGCTTCCAGCTGATAGAGGTGCAATTTGAATTATTTCTGTGGTTTACCATCCTAAAAGAGGCAAAACCCCAAAAACTGACTATTTGAAATAAAGTCCATCTTCTAGTTGGAGAGATAATACATGTGAGACATGATTTTTTGGGGATTTGAACTAGATGTTCTTTTAGGTCCCTATCAACCCAAACCGTTCCGTGATTCTGTGATTTTTCAGGGATTTCTGATGTCCATTTCAGGGCCTAAATACCTGTTTAATTTAAAAGTTACAAAAGAACCAACATAAGTCAAGTCATTTTTATGAAGTCTTTAAACAGCCTATAGTAAAAATTTAAATGTCATAATGACTTCTGCTTTGTATACTTTCAAGCTAACTAAGACCATATTTAATCCTGGGAATGTGAATTACCTCATGAATCTGAGATTTTAAAAAAATGAATTATTAATGTTATTTACAGTGACCTCACTGTCCAAAGTACCAAATGGTGACAAGAAATTCTTTTTTGAGTCAAGGAAGGCCAGTTCAGGGGTGAAAGCAGTGCTTAGCTAATCTCAGTGCACACAGCCTGCTGCAACTGCTGGCATCTTCTTTGATTTCCATAAAAGCAAGAATAATTGTATTTTTTTCCTCTGTCTCTTGATTTGCAGGTCCCAAAATATTTCAGAGGGGAGCACTGACCCCTGTTAATGCATTTAATTCCTCTGACAGTAGCTTGGTCTTTGTGAACAACATGAATTCCATATATCTACCCCAAAAGACTGTGAGGTTTTTTGGTCAAATAGCCTTTTAGAAGGTGATTCACATTGGGAACTTAGCTTTGGCACCTTTGAATTATTCTTTAAAGAAGCTGGTCACTCTTCATAAGCTGGAGAGGATTTTGGAGATCAAGCTACGTTTAACTGTAGAGAATGTCAGGTGATTTCTGCTCCTCGGGTAAAATATGAAATTCTAAAAAGGTAAAATTACAGAAATATGACCTACATATTGAGCTACAGAAATACTGTGTGGCCCAGTTCCCATTCTTTTACACATATAATTATTCCATTGGTGCAGGATCATGGCATGAAGCAGCTCTGTGGTGCCTCTCCAGCTAGACAGCAGAGTGCTATATCCTGCAACTCTGCAGTGCAATGCATTTTGAAGCCAATTGCTAGGGGTATTTTTATTAAGTTACTTGGTTGCTATTAAGTTAAAATGTTAATAATCCTCTGCTGTTTTGAACAGGCACAGAAATCCTCGGGAAATCAGTCCGACTGCTGTTCTGCACCCTGGGTGTGTGTATCTTTTATGCCTTTGGTTACATGTTGCTGCCTCTGTTTGCTTTCTTCATCCGGGACTGGCGGATGCTGCTGCTGGCACTCACCCTGCCCGGGCTGCTCTTCATCCCACTTTGGTGGTGAGTATAACTGACTTACAAGACTTTAGTCTTTAGAAGGTCCTGTCTGCAGATTTTTTGAGCGATGAAGCTAATGAAATTCAGGAATGGGGAGGTGAAGAATGAATGTTGTGTCCTTTACTCTCCCAGTTGTTTAGCTGTCAGTCTGTGGTGTTGTACATGATCTGAGTGATGCCCAAAACACCTACTCTTCATTTTCTGTAGGCTTTTGTAAAATTAAGTCTTGCACATGCAAAGAAATTTAAAAAAAGGTCAATAAAACTCATACTTCTGCACCAAATGAAATCCACAGACTTTTAAGTATAGATGTGAACTAAGGGCAGAAGGAAAAACCAGTTGTTCTTGGCATTGGTAGGGTGACACATAGATCACAAACTACAAAACAGTACTTGCACAGGTGTGGCACTTCCGTGTTTTCTTCTGTAGTTGTTAAAATACTACCTTTGAGTGGCATGTAAAACCGAAATAGTCCACGTGGTGGTAGTGTTCCTTCACTTACAGTAGCAGTTGTGTTTATGCTTCCATCTCGGTTCTTATGCTATTGAATGACTGGGGAATTATGCACTCTGACTTGCCTTTCTGTGACAGAATTTACAGTTACTAATTTTATATGTGTTAGCCTCCAAGGATATACTTCTTAACCTACAGCGTGCTGCTTGTGTGTTCACATTTCTGAATTTCTAATTTGAATTAGTCCCATACTTGGAATGTTTGGATTGCTCTTTTTTCTGAGTCACTGCTAATTCCTTCAGCACTTCTGAAATCCATAAGGGCACATTAGTCTGGTCTTGTTCCGTACACTAGTCCGCTCTTGTAAATCTGATTTCTGTTGTCACTGCACTAATTCCTGCGAGATGTAGCTTGTTTGGAGATCCTCTTGCCTAGAACAATGTGTTGGTTCCTTCAGCAGTGCTTTCTATGGAAATGGAGGCTTGTTACTCTGAACTTTCTCTGCAGGGTCATTCCGGAGTCTCCACGGTGGTTGATCTCCCAGGGGAGGTTTCAGGAGGCAGAAGACATCATCCGAAAAGCTGCAAAAACTAATGGCATTACAGCTCCAGATGTAATATTTGACCCTAGTGAGGTAAGACTTGTTTAGCAGTCCCATTGTTTGCTGGACTTCATGTAAGCAGTTAATTCCATACAGATGAATGGAATTGTGCCTGCACTGCATTGTGTGCTCTCAAGTGGGTGAAAGATCATCGTTTTCTGCTGAAAAGCACAATACCCTTTCCCTTCACTGAGATTTGCAAAGTCTTTGCCATCCCATTCCCATGGGAATGCCAGCATGCATTCTAATGCAAACATCTTTTTCATCCACTTTACAGCTGCCCTTTTTCCTCTTAAACTCTACTTTTCAGGGGAGGATTATGAATTTGAGGAGCCTGTTGCTTAGTGATTTACATCTTTGGCCCTTGCCTTGGGCTAAGGAGAATGGGAACCCATTAAGCTGTAGGTGTTTGCTACAGAGATTAAAACAGCTTCCCTTGTGTTGAAGTCAGCTGAGGTGCAGACAAAAGCTGTTTGTCCAGACTTATTAATAGATATTAGGGCAAACATCCTGGTCTTACTGAACAGAGTAAGAACGACAACAAAACACACTCCTTCTGATACCTTTTCCTCTGGATGTTTGTTAGAATAAATCTTTTCTTTTTTCTTCTTCTTTCTCATGCTGTAGCCATGAAAACTCATCTATTGCCAGCACTGCAGCAGGAGAACAGAAAACAAGCCCTGGCTCCAACATCTGCCTAAGATCACTCTTCCTGGAATCTTCTCTCTTGTTCTTAGAAAGAAACACTGATGTGTTTGTTGTCTCTGAATGGGGTTGGATAGTGAAGGAGCAGAAGGCAGGGGCAAGAGTAGGGATTTTGTCCCAGGAAATGCTGGATGAGGGAAAATGCTGATGTTGGAGCGGGGTGTGCTGGAGAATGTGGTGTATATTTACAGACATTAGCACATCAGCTTTCAAAAACATATTACCTTTCTGACCATCAAAGGAAAATGAGCTTGATGAACATGCAGAACTCCTGTTCATCTCTTTGCTTTCTAAGGTAAAAGTAATATTGTGACCAAAAGATCTGTGCAAAACTCCTCTGCATCAGTGGTGTGTTTATGCTGTTCTTGTGTCTGCTGTCTGAAGAGCTGGAAAGCACAAGGCTTACAGCCTCTTGAGGGTTTAGGAAGCATGTTTATGCTGCAGAGAGGTTCTCAGAAATCTAGCTGGC
The DNA here is from genome assembly GCA_024734555.1 of Trochalopteron elliotii. Taxonomy (NCBI): domain Eukaryota; kingdom Metazoa; phylum Chordata; class Aves; order Passeriformes; family Leiothrichidae; genus Trochalopteron; species Trochalopteron elliotii. The sequence continues at coordinate 3,753,098 of JANPWX010000391.1, forward strand.
CCTTTGCCTTCCTGCATTTGGAATGTGTGTTTGGGATGGAGGAGCCACCTGAATTTATGGTTGGAAAGTCCCTCAAACGTGTGCAGCTGGAGAGCAGGAACTGCAGAATTTTGACTCCAGAGATTTCAAGCCAGTTGAGGTCCAGCAGGTGACAAATCACAAACCAGCTGCAGAGCACAAATACGGCTTGGTTGGTTAAGAGGGGATAGAAATGCTTGGATGATAGGTTTCACTTCAAGCCATCATTTTGGTTTCCCTGCCCTTCTCTCATAGCTTCTTGTCTGAGCCTGTCGTGGTAAAGATTTTATTGTCTGCTTATCCGGCTCTTAAAAGGCAAGGACCCTTTTTCTCATCAACTGACTGAATTTTTCTCTTCCTGGTTTTGTTTTATGGTTTTCTTGTTTCTTTTTCTTTTTTTTTTTTTTTTTTTTCTTGGCAACACATAGTGGCAGAACTGGAGAATACTTAGGGAAGATCATGTGATTTATGAGAAAGGGCTATGAGCTGTGAAGTGACTACAGTTTGTGTCATGTAAGTTGGGCTTCAGGCAGAGTGAAAGCTATCAAAGGTAAAGGATTGTTTGCCTTTGGTAGAAAATGGGATTTATGAAAGCAAATACACAGAAATCTGGCGTGTACCAGACTGTTACTTCATTATCCAGATCTTCAGAACCAACTGTCACTTGGAAAGAATTTTCACGTTACTGCAGAGATTAGAGAAACTCCAGGTTGCTTTATCAGAGCTGATAGTTTTAATCAATGGGATTTGTCCTCTTAAATCACCTTTTCCGTATTTTGAAAACTCTTCCCCTTGGTCCTCCTCTTTAGGAGTCTAAATAAAGTCCTAATTTAAAAAAAAATCTTTTTTTACAATGTTACCAAGCACAAAACTTGTTCTCATACTTCGTGGATGAATACCCTTGCATTGTTTACATGAAAGTGATTTTATGTTGAGGGGCTGGAAAGTTTAATGGGGAAAGGAGAAGTTTGTTGTCTTTTTGTTTATACTCTCAGAAGATAATCTCAAAAACACACTAGATAATGATGGGGCACTTTTCAGCTCATTAGCCAGTTTGTCTCAGTTTAAATACATTACTCTTAGGTCCAGCTTGAGTAGTCATTTACTAACTCTGCCCTGCTGCAGTTTATTGCAGCAGTTCTTGTTAATTGTTGCTGTGTCTGCAATGGACGCAGAGGACAGTTTATCACTTACTTTTCCTGGTATTTGAAGACTCTTCTGTGTCTTTTAAGGTGTCCTAGGTCTTCTGGCCCTTAGGCTAAGGAAACCCTCTACTTTATCTCACCATCCTTGTTACTCTCTTCTAGTCTGAGTGTACTTGATTCGCCTGAATCTCCAGGTGCAGTGCTCAAAACTGGATGTAAGAACCCTTCTAATAGTGACATATAAATCGTGAATTAATGCTGTTGCTTTATATTTCGAGTAACAAAAAGCAGTTGTTTTCTGATGCCTCAGGCAAAGAAAATTATTACTATAGAATCATAGAATGTGCTGAGCTGGAAGGGAGCCACACAGATCATATATGGAGTCCAGCTCCTGGCCCTGCACAGGACACCCCAGGAGTCACACCATGTGCCTGAGAGCCTTGTCCAAATGCTCCTTGCACTCTGTCAGGCTTGGTGCTGTGACAACTTCCCTGGAGAGTCTGTTCCAGTGCCCAGCCACCCTCTGGGTGAAGAACCACTTTCTGATACCCAACATAAACATTCTCTGACTCAGCTTCCTGCAATTTCCTTGAGTCCTGTCACTGGTCACGAGAGTTAAGAGTTTCAGTCTAAATATTAAGTGACTTTAAATTAGAGAGGAGCTTCTACTTTTACAAGTAGTTGGCTCTTGTATGTGTTTTGTTAGAAGTCAGGCACCTGTTTCAACAGATCAAAATACTGAAGTATAAGGTGGTGGTAGCACTTAGTTTCATAATAATTATTTTTGCAGGAAGTTAAAGTTCCCATGTTTTGTTTGTTGTTTGCTCTTTTACAGCTACAAGATGTGAATTCCCAGAAGCAACAGACATACACCATTTTGGATCTAATGAAAACCCGAAATATTCTAACAATTACAATTATGTCAGTGCTTCTTTGGTAAGCAAGTGTGACTCAGGAGTATGTAACTTTAAATACTAGGGTATTCTGAAGAGATACAGACAAAACCAGCTCAAAAATCAATGACTAGCTGGCTGAAACAACAAAATTCTGGTTACGTAGGTTCTTCATTTTGGTGACAGTGTAGAAACACATCTGGGTTGGTGTTGCTTTCTGAAACAGTCAGGCTTATCCTGAACTGAGCAAGAATCCTATTAGCTGGCAGTGGGTGTGTGGGAATCCTGCCTGGGCCTTGGGGAATGCTCTTTTGACTCTGACAGTCTTATTAGAGGAATGAGTCATACCCTACCCCCAGTCAGAGAACTTGTGCCCAGGGATCTGAACATGATGCCTGATTTAGGGGAGAATCATTCCATTTCTTTTTTATTGGCTCTTAAAGGGATAATGCTGCCTTTTAAGTTCTCATCTGAGATTTCCCTATATTTTCCTGCTGTCTGCATTGTCTATTTGTCATCTTCAGCTTGGTTTTCACTAGCTGAAGCCATACTTATTGCTCAATTTGATTAAATGGCTGTTATTTCCCTTTACTAGACATCTCAGTAAAGCTGTAAACAGAGAGGGTAACATATAACCTGTCAGAGGCTGTACAAGTGAGGTTTAATTAGTGCATGTACCTAATGACCAAACCAAGAAGGTCCTTCAAGTCCTTGGGAGCCAACTAAGCCTTTATACTGTTTTTTTGAACAATGTTCCTGTGCCTTAATGAGGCAGAGCCTCAGAGTTCAGTCCACTGACCTGCCAGCACATACAAGATGATGTGGCATCTTAGATCAAAGGATGATTTGGCTTATATTTAAGCCAGATTCTCTGGCCCATCACCAAGCACAAGGCCACGAACACACTGAGAAGGGAACTTGTGCAAAAAAAAAACAGCTCAAAAAGAAGAGTAGTGTTGGTTTCTTGCAGAAATGTCAATAAGGTGTCTATATAATGTCTTACTGCTCAAGTCCAGTCACTGACTCTGATGTTTGATTGGAAGTGAGAATGCCCTACTCCTCATCTGCTTGATGTGGGGCAGTAGCTCCTGAGTACAGCCAGTTTGTGTGTGTGGCTGTAGAAATCAAAGGCAAAACCTGTTTGAACAGTATGTCTGGTAGGATGAAGCAGCTGAGAATAACACTGCCATGACAGTATGTAATCCATTCTACTGGATTCAGTAACCCATACTGAAGGGCTTTTTACCACATCGAGAATCGAGTTTTATAATAGGCAGGAAGAGTCAAACAAGTACAGCTGACTTGCACAATCACACCTTCTCTTGCAGAAAAATATTTGGTTAGGTTGGGAAATTTTTTCACTGTTCTAATTTGTATGTCAGTGACCTAATCTCCTTTAAATTAGTTTCCTGATATATAAAGATATAATATCCTGCTATCCTCATAGCATATGGTTTTCCAACCCATGGTATACTGATAGTATATTCTATATCATGGATTAAAAGTTCTCACAAAAAAGGGCTATAAAAGAGGATAGATGCAGACAGCAATATATCACCTTTACATAGTGCTGAGTGTTTTGTTAATTTTGACTGAGTAACAGGCCATTAAACTATTCCCTTTGCAGGGTTTGCACCAGGGATGAAGAAGTTTGGCTTCTTGGCACCCTAGGATGTGTAAATACCACTGAAGTTCTCCTACAAAATATATAACTATATTAAGGTTTGCCAGTGTAATGAGCTAAGGCAATCTGCTACCAAAAGGGAGTTCCTGCATTACAGTTTGTATATAAAAGTAACTCCAAGGAGCACAGGGTATGAAAAACTGTACAGAACTACTTCTGAGAAGAATGGTTTAGGGCAGGGCACCACAGCAGCAGGGGGTAACTCAGCTGAGTTACTTCGTACCTTCCCAGGTACACTAAGCAGTTTTATTTTAAGCAACTGGACCATGAAGGCTCTTCCAATATTCAGTGAGGGGGAGGAAGAACTAATCTTTTGTCAGTGGTGCACCTGGTGCTGTGCAGTGATTTTGCTCCAGGTTCTGTTACAAGGTAGATGCTGGTGGAGATGAAGTGCCAAGCGTTCTGTGCCTCATGTTTGCAGCTGGACATGTCCTGATCCACTGCCCATTATTTCCTTATTTACCATGTTATACTTGTTGGTAAAGCTTAACCTTCTCTACCCAGCATCTCCCAAGACAGGACAGAGTTTGTCTCCAAGGCCATTAGAGTATTTCCCTGGATTACATGGAAGCTAGCTGTCATCTGGCAGGAAATTAAGATGGCAGAGTTCCAGCCGCCAAGCTCTGTCCTGGTGCACTGACCAGTCCAGGCACCAGCCATGCCAATGTGATTTGGATGCTGCCCAGCCAGCTTGGAGCATGGCAGAGAAAATCATGGGCTGTTTGGGCCTGCCAGGATGCCATACTCCTCCTCTCTGATTTTATACAGAAAGCATGGAGCATAATGACCCAGAAACAATGCTCCCCACCCAGAGCTCCCTGGTAATCATAATGGAAAGCTGCTGTAGGCCTCAGCAGCAGTAAAATTCAATAGCTCAGACTTTCAGGTTAAGGCTATAAACTATAGTAATGGCGACTACTGCATTATTGCAGTGTGAATGAACATCACTTTCCTCCCAGGGTAGTATATTTTTTTCTTTGAAATTAAGAGCAGCCTGAAAGATCAAAAGCATCCACATAGTTTAATTGTTAACTTACTGTTTCTGAAGTCAGCACTTCAGCTGCTTCAGAGAAGTATAAGTCTGCCAGATGCTGAATTTGCCTTACACAGCCATATCTGTGCTTGATGGAAATGTGGAAGAGGCTCCTGGCAACCTGAGGAAGAAGAGAGATTTGTTTGACCCTGCTGTTGTTTCTTTCAGGATGATAATCTCAGTTGGCTATTTTGGACTTTCTCTTGACACACCTAACCTGCACGGAGACGTGTATTTGAACTGCTTCCTCTCAGCAGTGATTGAGGTCCCAGCCTACATCATCTCCTGGCTGCTGCTTCGCTATTTCCCCCGACGGTACTCAATGGCTGCTGCGTTATTCTTGGGAGGCTGTGTTCTTCTCTTCATTCAGCTGGTGCCCTCACGTATGGAACCGTTAGTTCATCTCACATGTCTATGATAGGGGACGTGCAGTACCGTGCACGGGGCAGATGTGGAGGAAAAGTGTCCTAAATACAGATACTGGTGTCCTATCTTTGCCTCTCTTCCTTGGTTCTCAGTGCTACTGCACAAGTAACTGCCACCACATGTCATCCAGATACAGTTTGAAAGGTGGGTCATTGGCTCTGTGCTCTGTTGGGATTAGAGTTGCAGTCCAGTTTTGCCTCTAAACTACATCTCTGGCAGGGTGTCCTGGTAAGGTCCAGGTGCAAAACCAGGACTAGACCAAGTGGAATTTGGTAAGTGGAAGCTACCAAGGGGCTGCAGAACTCACTTCCCAAACAGCTATTGATGACTCTAGAGCTTGTTTAAAGATTTACTTTCAATGGAGTCATTGTGGAAATATTTTTGATAAACAAAGATGCTTGTACTGAACTAGTGTTGATAGTTAAAATAATGTGTAGCTACTGGAAAGGAGGGCCAAGTAACATTTCTTGGATCTCAATACGTATCTTTAGTCCAGTTAGATTAATAGGGCTATAGGGTTGTTGCTGATAATGATGTTGAATATAACAGGAGGTGTTGCTGCCTCGGACTCATTTACAAATCAAAGATATACAAAAGAGAACGTGCAAGAACTGCCTTGCTTATTTTATACAGCTGGTATGTGTGCTGCATTCTCAGGTTTGGTGTTTTTTTTCCCTTGTTTTTTGAGTCAATTGGACACTGATATGATCTGTTTTGATTTTCAAATCTTAACTGTCCCAGTTAAAGTCAACCCAACTTGCTGTAATTAAATTATTATAGCTAAGAGTGTTAATGAAACTAAGAATGTAGCTAACTAAGAATGTTAATGAAAAACCAGGTTTTTAGGAAACCTAAAATAAAATAATTTGTTTCAAATGTTTTACTTTGTTCACTTTATTAAAAAGTGATATATGGCATTTTTTGCAGTAGCAGAGGTCTGGCCCCTGAAACCTGAGAGGATCTCAGCAGTTCTGGCTCTGTTCTCATTATTTTTCACTTGGCAGGAAGCCATGTTCTCAAAGAAAAAATGGAAATGTTGACTTCTAGTAATTTTAAAAAGAAAATAATTAAAAAAGAATGTTGCTTATGTTTGTGGATATTTACAGGGGGAAAAAGACACCAGATGCTGGAGTTAATTAGGCAGGAGTTACACAAACACAAAGGAGTTAAGGGATACAATGAATTGCAAGAGCCTAAGTCTTCACTGTGTTTGGATTTCAGATATCACTGCACTGTCTATTCTGCTGGTGATGTTGGGGAAGTTTGGAATCACATCTGCCTTCTCAATGGTTTATGTTTACACGGCCGAGCTCTACGCAACAGTAGTGAGGAACATGGGAGTTGGAGCAAGTTCCATGGCCTCCAGACTGGGCAGCATCCTCTCACCCTACTTTGTTTACCTTGGTGAGTTAACTGCTCTGCTGGAGAGGTGCTCTGGAGACTCAATTCTCTTGCCTCAATAAGGACACTTCTTACAGCTATATATTCCCACTCCCTTGAGTTCCTACAACCACATTTATAACAACATACACTTTAAATGTCAAGGCTGTAATGGGGGTTGGTTGGTTTTGTTTTTACTGAAAGCACAAATCCTGCACAGGTAAAGCCCTGTACCTTGGTACAAACATTACCACAGAACCACAGAATGGTGTGGGTTGGAAGGAACCTTACATATCATCTCATTCCACTTCCCTGCTGTGGGCAGGGACACCTTTCACTAGACCAAGTTGCCCCATGCCTTGTCCAGCCTGGTCTTGAACACTTCAGGGATGGGCCATCCACAGCTTCTCTGGGCAATTATCAGAGACTTAGAGCTGATGCTTTTTTTTGTGTGTGTGTGTGTGTGTGTTTTACTAGGTGCCTATGATCGATTCTTGCCTTACATCCTGATGGGGAGCCTGACTGTGCTGTCAGGAATTCTCACACTATTTCTGCCTGAAAGCTATGGTATGCCTCTTCCTGACACCATTGATCAAATGCTGCGAGTGAAAGGGTAAGTGCCACCTGATCTTAACACTTCTCTGCTCTGAGGAATGGACTTGCCTAGGTATGGTCAGAGGGAGAGGCTGGTTTTGGGAGCAAAGGTGGCAGTGCTCTGTTGAAAATACAAAAGTTTAGCTGAAGTCTTAGTCCCTCTTCCCAAGTGTAAACGTTCATGTGTGCATCTCTCAGCTCCAAATTTATCATTTGACTCTAATGACTTAATAAAAGTACATCTAAGGAATGCATTTCATGAGTGTGTAGCTTTATCAAGGTATAGGGGCACGTTGTAGGTCCTGAAAGTCTCCTAAGTGCTGGGGAAGAGCTGAACTCTTCCAGTTTAGTTCAGCTGATCTAAAAGGCACTGAGAGCCTTTTGCCATAGCTCTGATTGAAGATGACACATGAGCATAGATGTGGGGTAAGAAAGGGACCTTTTCAACTGAAGTCAACAGGATATTAAAATTAGGAGGCTGTAATGTCAGACAGGACTCAGATTTTTTTTTCTAAGTTCTCTCATCTCTCATAACTTTTTAAAGTTATTTTTTTCTTTCTTCAACCTCCAGATTAGAATACAGACCTCCGTCTAGTAGCAAAAGGGATTCCAAGGAGGAAGAAGAAAATCCAGAGATTCTTAAAAGCACAGCTTTTTGATGGATCTCCTATGTATTTCGTGGTGGAGTGAAAGTTAAATGGACTTTTCTTCTAAAATTTATTCTAGAAAGGGCTAGTGGCAACACTTTGTTTTCTGTAATTTTAACCTTATTTATTAATTTAAACACCGTGTTCCCTACATTTTCTTTTTGTATGAACATAAATACTTGGTAGTCTTCAATGAGATTTTTCAGCCACGGTTGTGTTCATGCAGTAGTACCATGGAGCAGAATCTGATCAATCCTTTGTAACTTTACATGTATAGTTCAGCTGAAAGATACTTGAAAATGAGTTCAAGGGCTGGCTGATTCTTCAGTGAACCTCCTCCAGAGCTAATGCTTACATCAAGAGGTAAAAATTGCCTGAAAAATTGCTCATTGCTTTCGGCTCCTTGACTTCTCTTTCTGGACAGAAAACTTATTTATTATAGTGAAGGTTTATGAGAACGTGCCTCTCTGTGATCTTACTCAAATGACTGTGCATGTCCTGGATTTGTTACCAAATTGAGAAAGATGCAAAGAAAGGTTTTGAGAATTAATTCTAACCTGATATGTTTTAACTCAGCATAGACTGAAAGGATTGTCTTGCACAAAGTATTTAGCACTGAAATTTTCTTGACAAAATTCACTTGATTCCAATGCTGGATTTCAACTGTACCTTCTTGGTGAAGTTGTTTACATCTGACCTTGGATGTGGCCTTTTTTTAGGCTGGATTTATTCTAAATAATGCAAATGGTTTCATCTGTGTGTGGAGGGAATGGTGTTAGTTTGGGATTCTTTTTCAATGTGTGGTGAAAGTTTTATGTGTAAATTGTTTTAATGTTTTCTGTGCAATTTGGATGTTGGAAACAATTCTCCTTTGTTCAGTGTTTTTCCCACTCATATACACATGCACACAATTAATATATTTAGTTGTAGATTTTTATGTTAATCATGCCACTGCATTGACCATGCATTGATGATGGTGGAATGTACTGAGAACAAAACTCAGAATATGTCTCTGACCACTAGTTCTCAATCTTCAAGTGTCAACTATATGATTGCTGTGACGTCTAAGCTCCACTTAACTCATGTAATCAGTGAATTGCTTTTAAATTGTTTAAAAAAAACCAACAAACCCACAGAACTTGTTGGCAGTCTGCCAGGAAATTGTTCCTTGTGCTACGGAAGTTTGGCATTACCTGTGTTTCTTTAAATATACAGTGTATTTGTACACAGAGTCTCATTTGTGCTATGCTGGTTACAGTGTGACAAATGTGAGTGGTGAAAGGTTTCTCTCTCATGGCACTTGTATTTTGTTCTGTCCTGTTAAATTAAGGCAATAATAATAAACAGCCTAAACCTTTGTAGCCTAAACTCTCAGGGTCATTACTCTACTGCAGCAGCTGGTTGGGGAAGTTTTGCACTTTCCTATGGTGTTTATAAATTTACAGGTAGTGTTGGCTGATTCCAGTCTTTCATTAATCAATATCCCAAATTCTGACCTTGGTAACAGACTCCAGCAATGGGACTGATGTGTATCTTGGGCTGCTTGTCACAGGAAAAAAGTAGAAAATGCTGTATAGACTGAAGTGGTTGGGTTTGGTTAAATTCTTCCTAACAGTGTCTTGAGCTCTAGGGTTTGCTTCACTCTTCCTGCACTTTCTCACCTCTTTATTTAGGATTTTAATTTACAAATGCAAAAGGGAGCTGGCCAATGTCACTGGGTCAGAGAATGATACTGACAAACATAGTGTTGTCAGCTTTTCCAAGGAAAGAAATCCAAAGCTTGGGGCAGGTTCAGTGTCACTCTTGTTTAGCAGGTTGACGAGCGAGGAGCAGGCAGGTTTAAAATGCAGTGTGTGATTTGAGGCTACTGCCAAAATTGAGAATCTGGATTTTACAAGCCTCACTGCACATCACAGAACAGCCTTGACATGAGCAAATACATGTCAGGGAAGTGCATGTAACAGCCAGTCCCCCTTGCCCAAAAACATGACCTAATTTGTTAGGCTTACAGCCTTTTTGAAATATTCGTTGCAGACATAAGTATGTTGTAAAATGTAGTACAGGTATTTTTCTCTTTAAACCTTATGTTTAGGAACTGGAACATTGAGAAGGAGCTTTTTTTGTGTGTGTTGTAGAAGAATGATCTGATAACCACAGGAATCTGAGGCAAAACACATTTAGCTGCAACTTCCTTGTTAGGAATTTGCCAATGTAAACAACCCTGTCCCATAAGGCTCTTCCTGTAAACAGCTTCAGAAAATACCCTGAAATGAAAGATCTGTGCTTGTCTGATACATGATTTAGTCTGGGAATTCCAGTCCTAAAGTATAGTGACCATTTGACATCTGATTTAGCTGCAATTTCTCACCCACTGTTGTATCAAAGTATGTGCCTTGAAAGAGAGACTTTTGTTCTTGAATATTTAAATATTTTTATGTTTACTAAAGTTCTTTGTGAGGTTTTCTATTGTTATTGTTGGTTTGGGTTTTTTTTTAAATCCAGATTGGGGAATTTCCTGGTTGTGACTAATGCGACAACACTCAATGGCAATCGCTTTGTGTCAAAAAAAGGTTTTTTCCCTTGCTTATGTTTTTAAAGACATAAAGTCTGAGTCAGAAATGTGGAACATAACTGATACAGCAGACTGGGTTATTTTGTACTTACTGTTTTATCCTACTCTTTTCAAGTTCAGCTCTAAGCCAAGAATCTTGTTCTAGTGGGTAGTCAGAATCCAGCTAACAGGCATCTCCAAAAGAGACTGAGGGAATATTTTAATAAACAAGGTACAGATAAGAGGATCTGATGCAGTCATGGGCAAATCTTAGAGTGGCATCTGTGCTAGCAACAGATAAGATTTGCAGCATACAGTGTGACTACAGATACACCTGCAGAATAGGGAGAAAGGACAGAACTGACCTTTGGAAGAGGAATTGTGATGAACCTGTGAGCTTGTGCTGTGGAAGAGGAAGATGAAACAGACTTTGCCATTCAGACTGACCTTAACCTGGGAAATCCAGCATGGTTTGGGTGCCTGTAACCTGTATCACAGGAGAATACATGTTATAGTTACCTGGGTAGGGAGGATCCCCTGTTACCAGAGAACAATCACACTGCTGTATCTTCACCAAGGGAATAGCATATAGCCTTGGGGACAAGGATCCTTTCCTTTCCAGCTCTCAGGCTGACTCCTGTCATCATCTCAGGTGTGCCAGATAATCCTGTGACTTCGGTTTAATTGCTTGCAAGTGGAAATGCCATTAACTCAAAAGGTACCACAACTACTTGTGATATTCGTGCTCCACAGTCAATAATTGTTAGAATCTCTGACTCTCCTGACAGTGAATGTAATGGTCCCATAAGCATCGTTTAGTACTTCAACTTCCACAATGAGGCAACTTTGGCTGACTTTTGACGCGATTTTGTGAAGAGGTGTGAACTCCTCCTCCCTTTCGAGTGAGCGTTTGGGGTGGGTGGTTACACAGGGAGGGGCTGCATTGCCCGAGGTGCTGGACTGCAATACCTATTTCAGTATTTGTAGAATAGAACCTTAGTCATGGCAGTTATAAATTATTTTCTTAAAACATACAATCGGCTTAGGACCATAAAGCCTTACGTAGCAAATGCTTTTGGGAGTACCTTAAACCGGTAATGTCCACAGCCTTGTATATAGAAAGATATATAAATTTCTTCTAAGAATGTAAATATTCCTAGCTGTACCTACATTGATTCTTGCCCTAGTTTTTTATAGAGAAATGCTTGTTATTTGTAAAATTGAGAATAAAATATCTGGAATTATCTTTAATTTTTTTTCATCTTCATGTTTAGAAATACACCCTAGTATCCATTGAAAGGCTGTTGGTATGAAGTTTCATTGTTTAACAGCCAGTCCGAGATCTCTTGGACTGTCTGTACCCTGGATCTTTGTGTAAGAGGTCTCTGTGTACATCCAAACAGCAACAGTCCTGCAGTGTCCAGGTGCCCATCAGCCCAGAGCCCAGCAAGAAGTGCCAGCAGCACTTGTGCAACCCAGATGTGCTGCCCAGGGTCTGAGCAAAACAAAACAAGCCCTTTCAGGATAACCAACAGGTCAAGAGACAAGATTCTACCCCTGTACTCTGCTCTTGTGAGACCTCACCTGTCTTGCTGTGTCCAGCTCTGGGGCCCCCAGCATCAGAAGGATGTGGAGCTGCTGGAGCAAGTCCAGAGGAGGCCCTGGAGAAGGCTCCAGGGAGACCTTAGAGCACCTTCCAGTGCCTGAAGGGGGTCCAGGGGAGTGGGAGAGGGGCTTTGGACAAGGGCAGGGAGTGACAGGATAAGGAGAAATGGCTTCAAACTGACAGAGGGCAGGATTAGGTTAGAGATGGAAAAGAAATTCTCAACTGTGGGGGGACAACTGGAACACGTTGCCCAGGGAAGCTGTGGCTGGCCCATCTCTGGAAATATTCAAGGCCAGGTTGGATGAATTTGGTGCAACCTGATCTAGTGGAAGGTGTCCCTGCCCATGGCAGGGGTTGGAATGAGATCAGCTTTAATGTTTCTTCCAACCCAAACCAGTCTGTGGTTTCATGTAAAACCCCTGGTGCCTCTAGCAGCCTGTGCACCATGGTTTTTCTTACATTTGAGATCATTCTTCTGAACAGAGCCTGGGAGCAGCATTCCAGAAATTCTTGTGCAGAAACAAGTGCTTCTGAGAAGAGAAAAAAAAAATCCCCAAACCAGAGACTGCACTGTGCAGAGCCAGTAGTTTCTGGAGATGGATGTCCAGATAGCTGCAGAGAGACAGTTTTTCTGTCTCACTTGCACTGTAGATCTTTGATCTCTTAAGCCAGCAAGTCTTAACCTCTGTCACTTGACTCTCTGCCTGCCTTCTGATAAACTACAAGTGTACTGGCTCCTGGGTCAGCTTTACTTCGAGGCAATGTAAATAATGAGTGATAAGCGCCAACTGTCCAAGAACACCAGGTAACTGATTAAATTCCTGAAAAAATATACTTTTAAAGCCTGCAGTCATTGAGTAAGCATTCCTGGTAGTAGCTGTTGCCTCTTGGAGTGAGCAGCTGTGCAGGAGGGGTATTGCAGACCAGCTGAGGATGTTCCTTGTTCCTGCAAAGTACTTCTGAGAGTCCCAGCTTCTCTTCCCTTGGTTGTGTTGGTGTTGGCTTTCTGCTAGAATTGAGACTTCTTGAAGAATCTTAATTGTGAGGGTTCTTTGCCCCTGGGGTGAACCAGCTTAATTTCCTTTTGATTTTCTCATTAATCATTCTTAGCCATAAGAACTCTTCAGTGCTCCAATAGCTTGATCCAAGCTGCCAGAGTTCGTGTAGCTCCTGCTCTCCATTGCAGAGAGGGTATTGGTCAGAGGGAGTTCTCCTGTTATGGGACTGCTGCTTTCCCATGAAGAAAGTTGCTCCCACAATCCCAAGTGCCTCCACTTCAAGTCCCACGAGGTAAATGACCTTGTGGGAGCTGGCTCTGCCATGTCTACAGGGACTCATAGAATCGTTCAGGTGGGAAAAGCCCTCTAAAATCATCGAGTCCAACCATTTCCCCAGAACAGCCAAGCCCACCAGTAACCCCATCCCCAAGTGCCACATCTATGTGCCTGTTAAACCCCTCTGGTCCCTTCGGTGATGAACCGAAATGCTTCTTCACCTGTCCTGCTCCAGGTCAGGAGAATACCGCGATCGGGCATCTGGGGAAGAGATAAACTCGCTGTGTAAGAGGCGGGCTGAGGGAGCCGCTTTGCTCGCAGCCCAGGCGTGCCCCCGGCCCCGGGCTGGTCCTCCTGGGCTCCCCCCGCCCCTGCTCCCCCAGACCTTTCCCCGAGGGCGGCCGGCAGCCGGGGCCGCCCCTCCTTCGCCAGGAAGGGAAAGCGAAAGCGGCGCGGTGTCACACGGAGCGGGGCCGCAGCCGGAGTGGGGCTGGGAGGTGAGCGGGCCGCGAGCGGAGCGGAGCGGGCCGGGCCGCCCCGGGAATGTGCCCACACCCCGGGAAGGTGCCCACACCCCGGGAAGGTGCCAGCCCTGGGAATGTGCCCACCCCGGGAAGGTGTCCACGCCCGAAAGGTGCCTACACCTCGGGAAGGTGCCCACACCCCGGGAAGGTGCCAGCCCTGGGAATGTGCCCACACCCCGGGAATGTGCCCACCCCGGGAAGGTGCCCACACCTCGGGAAGGTGCCCACACCCCGGGAAGGTGCCCACCCCGGCGGGGCGGGCAGCGGGGACGGAGGGAGAGGCTGCGGCCGAGTCCCTTCCCGGCCCCTCGGCGATCCCCTTCTCCTCATCCTCCTCCTCCTCCCCTCCGTGAGCAGGTGCGGGCTCAGGTTAATCGTTCCATTGCTTGGGATAATGGTTCCATTGCAAAGTAAAAAATATCTAAAACATTTTATTTCTAGATATATTACCTCCACAAACTGCACCAGAATTAATGACACTTGTGATTATGGCAGCATAACTCTACCTGGATGCTCTTGGCCTGGAACATTCCTTGAGAAATGAAACCAGGCAGAAACACAAAGGGCTAGGCAATGCAAGGCCCTGGAGGAAAGCAGTTGGCAGGTCAAGGGTGGGACATGGACATGCAAGGAAATGCATCCAGGGTAGGGAGCGTTAGCAGGGCAAAGCAAGGAAACTGTTGGGGTGCCAAGGCAAGGCAAGGCAAGGCAGGTGACAGGTACATTGGAGGATTGCTGGTACACAATAGTGGCCAGGACAGACTGATCTGTCTGGACTTGATATCACACTGGCTGTCTCTAATCTGCACCTCAAATATTTGGGCTACTTGCTTTTCTTTGGCTGCAAAAGAACTGTCATTCTGGTCCTGGAGGCCAAGGGCAAAATGTGGATTTCCTGTCCAAAATTTAACACATGCAGGGCACTGGTCCCAGACCAAAGCTGCCCAGAAGGATGGGTCTGGCTGCGTGGGACTTCCCCTGGGTTTCTTCTCGCATATTTCTGAAACACTGGGGATACGTGGGAGCCTTGGGAGTCCTGTTAGGAGTAGGCAGGGCAGGGCAAGACTATGAATTGTCACAAAAAAGGGGTCTTGAATTCCAGGTGGGGGAGAGGCGAGGAAGGTAATGCAAAGCAAAGGAGTTTGATGGCAAGGCAAGGTAACATTCTTTCTGTTTTTCACAGAGTCTGAATTTTCCGTGTAGCTCTCACTCGGCGAAATGTGCCAGGAGAGATGCACTTGCTGGATTAGTTGTTCTATGGCCAAGACTTTCAATACAGCGCTACAATCTGGGCGATGAGAAGGGGACATGAAGAACATGGTTTTTGCCTCGGACATTTTTCTGTACAAGATGTCTCTCCACATTTTTAGCCCTTTTGAGGCTGTGATGTGCACGGTGGAACTTCAAGCTGAGAAGGACTGTGAAAGGAACATGCTGATCTGACGGCGCTTTGCACTTCGGGAAGGAAAGCAGACCTTGATTGTGGTGCAAATAAAAGTTTCCACAAGTTTCAGAGGCAAGCTCCAAGCAAGCTTGTTGTCCTGGCACAGTTCTTTGTGTGAGACACAGCTGAGAAGATTTCCATTTGGATTCAGACAACAGGAGAGGCAGAAGGTGGTGGTACATAGCGTTGAATAGGTAAGTGCCTGGCCCAAGTGTCTTTGAACAGAAGCAGTGCCCTGGAGTGCTTTGCTGCTGGCAGATTGTTCTGTGTGAGAAGTAGGTGATGATTCGCCTCTGGGAGAATGAAAGTGCAACAGGGTAAAAAGGCGGAGAATGAAGCTGTAGAGCACCGGGCTGGTGTGTGCAATGTACAGAGGAGTGGCACTTGCCTTTCTAATTCACATAGGCAGTCGTTAAGCAGTAAGCTCAAGAACAGCTGCTTGTGCAGCCACCTATTCCTCTTCCGTGTGAAAATAATTGCCCTTACGTTTAGGCGCTGGGATCCAGACAACAGCGGAGAACGGATATACACAGTGCACCGGTGAGTTTGATGTGGTTTATGTGCAGCAAGGGGAAGGTGTAACCCAGCAACAGCTTTGTCTTCTAGAGGCTATTTGGTGAGGGCTGCTGCTGGATGTTTGCAACAGAGCTGCAAGAGTGAAAAATGAGACAGTCCGCATATGTGAGAAGGAAGGTGCATAGTCCCAGTATGCTCCGAGCAATTTAAATGTTGCAAGGGGAAATGGCTACTTTAGGAACACCTTTTGTCATGAGATGTACTTCTCTGTGAGCTATAGCTGCTTGGACTCAGCAACACTGAAGCCGTGTGAAAGTGACTGTGCTGCGAATATCAGGTTTCTCAGGGAAAAGGGAAGGTTAGCAAATGCCTTGTCTTCTGGCAGATCTTTCAGTCTGAATTCAGCTAGAAACACTTTGCTTTAGCCATGGACTCTGCCACTTAGAGCGACTGTGCTGATGCTCCATATATAGTTGAGAAGGGAAGTGTGAATCACTAGTGTGTTTCTTCTAGTTTACAGACTACAAAGGCACTGTGAAGGCCAGCACTGGCTTTTTATTGTGACTTTTTCTTTGCGAGCACCTGCTGGACGTTTTGAAGGGGTTTGGGATATGCGAGAGTGAGAGCATAGCATAGAGCACATAGAGCTGGAGAGAAAGTGCATATCTCCGGGGACGTGGATGTAGTTCAGAGGGTGTGAGTTACATGTTGAGCTGCAATTGAGCAGAAAAGGTTCTAAAAGGAAGGGGCCGTGCTGCAATTGCCTTTTCTCTTGCAGCCGATAAACTGCACAGCCAACAATGCCACGATTCCTCTTTGCTCCCCTCTACATGCGGGATCCCATTCTGTCAGTGTCCAAGAGCCAGGATCCACAGCGGAGCTCTTGCACGAACTGCTCCCAAACGAAAGGGGCTGGGCCGGGAAAGGGCTTGGCTTTTTCCTGACGAGCACTGTCAGCGCTCATCAAAACAACCACACGATGCCGCTGCCGACCCGCGAAAGAGGGAAACGCAGAGCCCAGCTCGAAAGCACCCCGAGTGCAGAGCCAAGTTGCAAACGTCCCTACTCTCAAATCTACTGTGCCAGCACAGAAAGGTTTCACTGATCTTCTCCTCCAACACTGGGGTTACATGCCTTCCTTCCCGTGAAAAAGCACTGCCATTCTCGTTCAGGAACTTAGCAAGCAGAAGTTGCATACCATGTCCAGTATTGAACATGTCCAACAATTGTTCCTACACAGAAGGGGCCCAGACAGAAATGTCTTGCTGGACTATACCTTCCCATGGTACCTTAACATCTGCCCTACCAACACTGGCACTATATCTTTTACTTCCCAAGGAAAGGCATTCTGAGTCTCCTGGCCATGCCTTGCCTTCAGTATCTTGCCTAACCTACTTTTTTTTCCTAACCTACTCTTGCTTTGCTTGCCTTGCCTACATCTGCCTTGCCTTGCCCTACCTACTGCTTCCTTGTTTGCTTTGCCTTGCCTAGCACTCTTTATCTTGCCTTCCATGCAGGCAAGGCAATGCAAACCAGGGGTAGGCAACTGTGGGCAAGTCAAGGGAGAGGTAGGCAAGGCCAGAGCAGTGAGGGGAAAGCAAATGGAGTGGTAGGAAAGAGCAGGCCCAGAAGTTCTAGGCAAGGCTGGGCATAGGAAGGTAAACCCAATGATGGGTAAGCCAGGCAGAAACAGGAAGGGCCAGGCCAGGCAAGGCCCTGGACGAAAGTAGTTGGCAGGGCAAGGGTGGGGCGTGGGCATGCAAGAAAATGCAGGGGTAGGGAGGGCTAGCAGGGCAAGGCAAGGCAACTATTGGGATTGCCAAGGCAAATGAGATGTGCCTACAAGAATTGCTGGTATACAAAAACAGCCAGGACAGAATATTCTGTCTGGCCTTGATCCCACATGGGCTGTCTCTAATCTGCACCTGAAACTCTTGGGCTACCTGCTTTCCTATGTATGCAGAAGAACTGTCATTCTGATCCTGGAGCCCAAGGGTGAAATGTGAATTTTGTGTGCAAAATTCAAGACATGTAAGGATATGTGCCAGAACAAAGCTACCAGAACACATGGGTGTGCTTGCATGTGACCTCCTCTGGGCTTCCTCCTGAAACTCTGGAGGACCAGAAGGCCTTGAGAGTCCTAGGAGGAGCAGGCAGGGCAAGGCAAGTTGAAGAAATCCCACAGAAAGAGGGGTCTTGAATTCCAGGTGGGGGAGGGGTGAGCAAGTCAATGCAAGGAACTGGATTGGAAGGAAGAGAAAAGGAAAGACCTGGATGGGTCAGGAAAGTAAAGCAAAGGAATGGTCAGGAATGGTAAGAAAGAAAAAGGTTGGGTAGGAAAGGAAAGGCAATATAGTGGGGGAGGGGGGGTAGGCAGCACAATGGGTATCTTAGAGGAAAAGTCTATGCACAACAAAGCCAAGAGAAAAGCAGTAGAGAAGTCAAGGTGGGGGATGGGTGAGTGCAGCTGAGAAAGAAAGAAAGTGCATAGCTCCAGTGTGTAGGAGTTAGCTCCAGTGTGTAGGAGTTAGCTCCAGTGTGTAGGAGTGTGTGTGTGAAGCTTGAAGGATGTAAAGGGAAGGAGGCTGTCATTTGCAGGGTGAACGGACATTTTTGAACATAAGCAGCAAGGTCCCAGCAACTTTTTCCTCCTGGCACATCTGTGTGTGCGAGATGTCAGCAGAAACTTCTCAGTTTAGATTCAGACTGCCAGCAGGACACAGAAAGTGACAGTGCCAATAGCTGAGCAGGAGAGCATGCAGCATCAGCGTGTTCTGATAACAGCACTTTGTGCGAGGAGGAGACGGACGTGTGGGACTCCGGCAATACCACACTACCCTCAGCTGAGAAGCAAAGTGCAGAGCTCCAGTGCATGCTCTGAAGGGGAGAGGCTGCAAGGAAAAGGGTCAGTGAAAGCTTTCTGTCCTGGCACACTGAGCTGTGTGAAGTGGAAGCACTGTTTGCTTTCGCTAAGGACTCAGTGACACTGAGAGGGTGTGCTTTTCCATAGAGCTGAGGAGGAAAGTGGGAATCACCTGTATGTGTGGCACAGTTTGTGGGCCACAAGGGGAAGGTGAAGGCCAGGCTTGGCTGCTGGCTGTGGGACTTGCTGCAAGGAAGCAGCTGCTGGATGTTTTAGGCTTTTTGGGATCTGCCAGAGTGAAAGACTATGCTGGTGCCTAATTAAACTAATATTGCTAATCATCTGGCTGAATCTATGGCATAAACCAGGACTAGGATTTTACCCCCTTCACCCCTGTTTTTTTCATCTTTTCATTGGGCAGCCTTTTTGCAGATACTGTGAAATGCCTTGCCTTGAAAACTACAAGTGCCTTGGTTCACCCGCTAAGAAACGTGGAAAACAACTAAAGTCAATTTCAGAATTGCCCTGAGCAGAGCTGGTGTTTCAGTACCTGAAGTTACTGTTGCAAATATTTGCAAGAATCACCATTTTATTATGCAAACCTGTGAAATACAGTAGCAGCTTAATCTTATTTCATTGGAGTAACTGGAAATTTTGCTATTTACTGGAACAGGAAACAGATCAAACACAAGAAGCTTAATAATCCAAGCTCACTCACCATTGTACAAACAGCATTTGATTAATTCCAGATACCATTGTGACATACAAATGGTTCTGCACAGGAAGATGGAGGTCTTACACTTCACAGGGGCAGAAAACCTTTCTCCCACAGAAACTCTGGGAGTAATCCATCACAGCTCAGTGTGCCACTGCTGGTCAAAGAGCTACACCATGGGTCTCTGTGTCCATGGCACTGTCAGGGCTCAAGGTCCCACATAACTCCCCACCTTACAGACACACAAGTCAAGCCCACCATAAATGCAGTTCTCCAGACAGCTCACTGAAACCAGTGACTCTTTACAGCTCTGAGTTCACAGCAGGGCTATCCTGCCCACAGATAGATTTAGTTTTAATGAATCCAGAACAAAACTGTGTTTTTAGTCTTAGGCTCTACTAAGATATTTTAAGTAACACAACAAAAATAAATTTGTTTAGACAATGATAAATAACAGAGGGGATACTGTACATTTTGCTGCTATCTTCTGTCAAATGAATGCTAGCCAAATACTTCATCAAGTCATACTGTGAAGACAGACTGCCAGAATGGTAGAGAAATTTTGAATCTTTACAAGACCCTTGTACCATGTGTCTTGGCCAATTTCTCTGCAGATCCTTTCTTTCAGCAGAACTTTTCTGCACCATTAGCCCACATTGCTGAACTGAATCTGGTACAAAAGCAGTGAATATAGGAACTGTTCCCTTTTAATTTGAATGATGATAAAAATGCAAATCAAATAAAAGCATTTTATAGCAGCAGGAAGATTTTCTATGCAGCTAGCAAATCATAAAAAGATGCATATTTTCAGGGTTTTTAAAATATTACATGAATTACAGACAAAAAACATAGTTTGGTAAACTACAAATATAAGTCCATCACACAGTATCTTGAAATGTGACATGGGAAAGAACAAGAGGAAATAACAAGAAAAAGAAAACCAAAGGAAGTCAAAAATAAAGCACAACCTCTTGTCCTTTTCTGCTTACTACAGTATCTTAGAAGTACCTTAGAGTGTCTTAAAAGTCATGTAGGTAGAAAACTGTGCTAAGAACAGTTGTGGAAACTGTGAAAAACTGTGCTATCTGAACATAATAATTTGGTTTGCTTTTGTAACAATTAAATCTGCATGCAGTGCATAAGATAAGTGTGTGGTTTGCATATTCAAAAACCAATTAACAACTATTTTCAAATTGAAGGGACTATTTTATTTGTTTTGAATTACTTGGCTAAAAGTGGTGTACATTAAAATACTGCAGACATACCTTTCATTATATAGTTGCCAACAGCAAAGGAGGCAAGCATTTTGTGTGCTTAAAAAGTAAAGTATTTTAGAGTTCTTTTGTTACTAGTTTAAAAGGTTAGAATATGTGTAAAATATGCTAGTTGTGGACTTAAAATTAATTAATTTTGATTGACTTACTTTGCTGTAAGTAGGCTAAATTACATCAGTTTTCAAAAAGACACAGTCTTCTATTCCACGTGCCAATTCCCAAGTAGATTTATAACCCTGCAGCACCACATGGAAACAGGATACAACATAAAAAGTGAAGCAGCATTGTTGATGGCAAAGGGCTTAACCCGCTTCACACAAATAAGGGAGATAAATTACTATTTTAAAATAAACGTTGCTATTCAGAGCTTTTCTTGAAAAATTTAAATGACAATCATGACAGTGAAATTCTGAGCAAGCATGAGCTAAGTCTCTTCAGAAAAAGGTAGCTCAGGCATTACTTATATTTTGTGTAAACAATGCGATTTGGCCTGTGTTTATCACATCTACTCCATTAAAAGTCTTACTCTGTCTTATTCTTTTTAGGGGTACCAACTCAGGCTGTGAAACTGCGTGAAAATGATGATTTAAAGAATGATTTATTTGAAGAATGGAATAATGGTTAATTTTCTTTTCCTTTCAACTGTTTTGTTTGCCCTTTCTAATTTTTTATGTCCTTTCTATAATCACCATAATAGCACTGCAGTAAGTGTTCAGTTCTGAGCTGTCCATATTGCCAGTTTCTTGACTACCTTCAGAAAACTTCCCACCACTTTCATAGAGAAATCACAGGCAGTAGAGGTGACTTAAGACTGCAAAATTCTTCTCATTGAAGTCACTCTCCTTCTAGAGCAGGACCATGTCTTTGACCCACTCCTAACTAGACAACTTTCATCAATTTGGGAGAGTCCCACATTCAGGAGCTAAGCAATGACAGCTGTAAATGACAGATGTAAGTGACAAAAAGTACATTGAAATTCTCTTTGGACTCCAGTGACCAAAGGAGGTTGACAACAATCAAGGAGGTTGACTTCATCTTCTTGAGAGGTTTTAAAATGCACACTAACTTTAGGACCTGAGCTAAGCCATCCTAACCTTTGTTGTGTATGTCTGTGTAGACAGTCTCAGAGTTTCCATCACTGTGGAAGGAGTGTCATTTAACCCACGGTATCATCACTGGATGCTAAGCTGCAGTTACTGCACAGAACCAGCAGGACATTGTACAGGGTGGGCTTTTACATTTAAACCCTGAGTAATGTTTCAGAGAGAGGTATTTTGTGGGAGGGGAAACCCCCCAACTCGTAAATATTTTAAATAATGGTTATATTTAAAAGTAAGAAAAATATCTAAAACCTTTTATTCCTAGATGCATTACCAACACAAACTGTACCAGAATTAATGACACTTTTGATTATGACAGCAGAACCCTACCGTGGATGCTCTTGGTCTGCAATATTCCTGGAGAAATGAAGCCTTTACTAGAAATAAATAAAAATCGCTGAAACATTGGACTTGATTTGAAAGACTATGTACTAAAGGCCAAACAGTTATAATAGCAATTAGTGAACTAAAGGTTAAATCAATACAACATAACATAGGTCAAAGATGACTTGTGCCCTAAAGTTTTCACCGCAGACTGTACACACTTCTATTTTTGTTGGTTTGTTCTATCAGTTTAGATGTATCTTATCCCCACAGCATGAGAATGTTTATGACAAGATTGAATGGCCTCATACAGCTTCCCAAAAGTAAAGAAGGAGAAGCCAGAAAAGAGAGGCAAAATTGCTAATTGCAGATGGAAAGATGGAGGCAGAGAAAAAAAAGAAAAATAATCATTAAAACCCCCACTATTTCCTGTGAAAATAAAGGCACAGACAAGAAAGAACAACTGCAAAATCATCACTAGAAAAGTGCAATTTATCCAGCTCAAATATTTTGTGGTACATTCCTTGATGTTTTCTCATGCCAAACAGCTTTACCATTGCAGGTGTCCCTTTTCTCTTTCTGTACTACAGCCAGAAAGATCCCTGTGCCATTGGTGACAAGCTGCAATTCTCAGAGGTGCCCAGCTGAAAGTGTCCTATATCAACTGGTTTGCTGTCCCACTTTAATGTGGCAGGACCTCAACCACTTTCAGTTTCAGCACCTCAGCTTGCACAGCCCTAATATTCTTTGCCCCTTGAATGGTTACACTCCTTGGCAACTGGCACTTGTAAGTAGGTGAAACTATGCAGAACTTGCACTATTAGATGATACCAAATGAGTCACACCAGCAGATTAACTGAGGCACACAAAGCAGAGGGGGGAATGAGAGCACAAGAAAAGAGTGTCTGCTTTTTTTGATTCTTAAGCAGCAGTGAAATCAGCAACAGCAGTAACACCTTGGAAATCAAAATTAACACAAATCCTCCCAGGCGTAATTCTTGCAAAAGACAAAGAGGCTTTTGTGTTCAAAGGCCTGGAATATTTAGCTTTGGAAAATCTACAAAAATTTACAAAGGTAACTTCAGGGGGGAGCCACCATTATTATAGTTAATTGTATAACCTTTAGTGGGGATCCATCCTTGTGATGCACATTTCAATCTCATTCTTATAAGAAAAGAGGCACTGATGAGTGGCTTCAGTGAAAAACATCCTAAATGTCCTCTGAATAGAGTTAGGATCCAAAAGAGCAAGCATTTCAGGAAAGCCTGAGCTATTGCCTGTAATGACATCCCTTCTAAGAGGTTCACTTAAGGTTCCAAATGCTGCATCCAAATGCTGGCAGATTAGTCAGAGGAGAAAAGCAATCTTTTTAAATGGTCCTTTGGGAAGATAGGGCTTGCAGCAAATTTGCTACTTTCTGGTATTTTTCCTACATTCCAAGAAAGAGTATTAAATACCGAAATGACCTGTGGAAGACAAAGTCATTGTGAATGTGAAAGTCCAGTGTGTGGCAGTCTCAAAGAGGAACCCATCAAAGCCCTCTAAATCCCAACACACGAGCTGTGAGTTGGCAGTGTCTGTCAGTTTTTACCAAATCACAGCAAAACGCAGATCACAAAAGAGTCCTTTAGGTCAATTATAAGCAGTATGAAAGAGGAAAGCATGAACCTAAAGGCATCAATCCTGTTAAGTGGTGTAAGAAATGTCAGTATTCTTACTGACATTAGCAGAAATTTGCAATGAGTCTATGAAAAGTACAAACCAGACAGAAGAAAAAGGGAGTGATGACTACTCTGGGATAGTGTTTCCTAACAGAGACTTTCAAAATATAGAGGTGGTATCATCCTTTAATCCAAAGGAAGGTATTAAAATGACAGTGAAGGAAACAGATAATGTGAGAAAGACTCTGGGCAGCATATCTGTAGATAGAAATACCACTAATAACTGAGAAAACTGACACCAATGCAGCGACATTGTACATTGTTACCACTTGATTAATCTTCACTGATGTGCAGATTCTGACCCTACCAAGACCATTATCAGACCTGAATTCAATTGGCCAAATGCTTGAAGGCAGGAGCCTGCAGTAAGGGATTCCCTCTACCTAACATGAAATAAAGCCCAGCCTCTGCTGAATTAATTCATCCCAGTTTAATCCCTGTATTGAGAAGGTCTCTGCCTTGCTGGAACCACCTGATGCATTAGAAATTAGATTTTTTACGAATTAGGAAAATAGATCTCAGATTCTCATAGGCACAAGTGCATGAGTTGTATCTTAATTCTCTGGTCTTCTGGGGCTGTTGGACTTGTTTTAATGAGGTTTCAACGAGGGACCAGTTCTCACACCAGGCTTTGGGTCTTCACTTAACCATCTGTGGAATCCATATAGATTTATTATCCTAGAAACAGAGTACTCTACCCTAGTCAGATATTAACCAGGGACTATTTGGCCGCTGCACTGCAAATTAAATTAAGGATGTTAAAAAGAAATTTAAATAAAACATGTTTTGGAAAAGGAGAATACCTATTTTAGTATTTAAGTGTCCTCAAAGATGTTGGCAGGAGTAATTTCTCCTTTGTACATGTAACAGATTGTTTCACATATGCCATTATAACATATGCTCCTTTCAAGCATATGGTTCACATATGCTCTTTTCAAGCTGAGTATTATACTGGGATACAGCAAAAGTCAAATTTAAGATAGTAAACTGGAAGAAACTCTTTTGTAGTGCATAAAATGCACCTCTGGAATTTTCAGTTCTTCTTTTCTGCGGTGTTACAAATACTTTTATAAAAGATATCATGGTTAATGAGCTAAAAAAAAAAAAACTAAGAAAATAAAAAAACCCAAAAAAAAAAAAAAGCCAACCAAAAACCCTGTGGCTGTGGTATGTTTATTTCATGTTTGTGGTTAATATTTCCCAAGCTGCTTCAAGGTGAGGGTAAGTTCAGTCATCACACTGCCTCTCACCAGAGTCTGCTGGTGTTTCTAAATTACTCTGATAAAAGACTGTGAGAAATGAACCTGTGGTAAATTGCATCATCCTTGTTATGTGTGTTTCAGATGGGGACACAACACAGAACCCGTGTGTTCATGTCACACCCAGCATCCCCCATGGTGGGTGCAATCCACTGTGTTCTGCTGTGATTTACCCAAATGTCCCTGCATTTCCAGCTGTGCTGCTTTTCCTCTTTTGCACTGGAAATCTTGCATCAGCTCATGGTTATGGAGACACCAGATTTCTCTTCCATGGAAGGTAAAAAGCTGCTCTGTGTGGAAGCTCCCAGCCAGTGACCACAAGACCCACAGCAGCTCCCAGTGTTCCAGGGATGTGAGGCTTTGAATGGGAGATTTTGAAGTGTTCAGAGCCTGCTTGGCTCTGAATCAACCTGGTCTAGTGGAAGGTGTCCCTGCCCATGGTGGTCTTTAAGGTCTCTTCCAGCCCAAGCCATTCTGTGGTCCTATGAAGCACCTGATAGGTGAAAACGTGAGTTAAAAATTGGTACTGAGGAAACACTTGCAATAAAACAGCCTCTCCAGACATGTCTTCAAACCAAGTACATCACCACAAGTTACTATAGGAAGAAGTGGGAAGTCCCTGCTTGGCAGAGTTGTTAGAAATTAAACCAAGCCCAGTCTCTGTGGGTGTAGCTGGGTTTGCTGGCTGTTGTGGTGCTGGGGTATATTTATGTGGTTTATTTATATGTAAATATAAGAAAGTAGAAACATAAACCCTCCTGTGTATTTGGCTGTTCTTAAATAAACCCACACAACCACATATTTTGGAGGAGGTAATGCAGATGCTACAACCATATCAAGCACGAGTATCCCTGCTGGCAGCCTGCTGTTTTTGCATGCGAGGGAAAATTCTCTCTCAAATAAGAAGTGCCTCATAAATCAGTCCCCACATGATGGTATTTCCATCAGCCCCATATCCTGGGCAATCTGGGGTCTGGCTCCAACCTCTCACTTTCCCACCCATTATAAAACAGGAGTGATTGTGCACGGGAGGAGGTGCCTGGATGTGAAACCAGCTGAGAAATATCCCAGTCACTTCTCTTTTCCCATCAGATATTGCTTCAGTTCCCGTTTCCCAATACTGCCTCACCGTCTCCAAGCCCTCTCCTCAACTGCTTGTCAAGGATTCCTGAGCCTTGGACAAAGACATGCTTGAGCTATTTAAATGAATCTTTGGGGTTCCTATTGCATTTTGTCTTCAAAAGGGCACTTATTATCCTTTCTACATAATTTTTCTCTCTTTTGTGACTACAAGCAATACAAGCTAGAGTAAGACATTTACACCACGCCATCTGCAGGGCTCTGGCCACAGTTCTTAAAGGGCTTCTCCACCTTAAAAGATGATCCTATGGAAGTGGTGGGTCTGTGGTACAGGGCTCCTGAATTCTCAGCCAATCCCACAGCAGCCTGATCACGAGCAACTATCCACAAAAGCCCCACTGACTTCTGCAGCTATTCTTTTCAGAGCTGTAAGGAAAAGGAAATAGGAAGTAAAGCTGCTGTAATGCATTTTTGCATGCTTCAGTGTGGTGCCGTTTACTTTGTGAAAGTTTTTTTTATTGCCATTTGCATGTTGGTGTTGTAACCAGCAGCTGCAGCTCTTCAGCTGAGCTCAGCGCTGGGGTTTTCCACGGTGCAATTGACCCAGGGGCACTTCTCAGTGGCTGCATCCTGCCATCAGCCAGGGCTTTGCAGTGATGTTATTTAGCACAGGGGGAAGGGAAAGGAGCCAATAGATCCATTTATCTGGAAGCAGGGCTCCCAGGGGCAGCAGAGCCAGGCTGGGAGCTGGCAGCACATCAGCTCCTCTCTGCAAAGGTACTCTGATATAATTTGAAATTTTTATTGATTGTTACACAAGGGTAGAAGTGCTTGAGAGATACCAGAAGTGCAGTCCTGCCAATGGGGATGCACTGGTTTGCTGATATCCTGAGGTTGGAGAGAGGACCCCAAATTTAATTTCCTGGGACACTGGAGGAGAACTAAGGGCAGGTAAACCCAGACCCTGTAGTTTTAATAACTCCAGATCAGGTGATTCCTTCTAAGGAAATTTGTATCTTGTTTGAACTGCAAGTGGCTTAAAGCTGCTGCAGCCATTCTTGACTTTAATTCTGTTTTATCCTCTAAAGCTCAGTAAAACAATGGTTTCCATGCAGTGGGTGCTGTGGGTTGGCATGAATCAAACTAATTTAGGAGCAGTACTGAGTGCTCTGAAAAGTAGAGGAAAACAAGGAAAACATTCTGGTGGAGCTGCCTGCACAGATGTGTCTGGCACAGTAAGTGTTGCATTTTCAAAATGAAACTTTTTGTTTTGGTTAGATTTTTTTTTTTCATTCATAGTGGAAGGCAAATTCTACTCTGGTTCTCAACTTTCCTTTTCTGTTTTTGTTTCTTCCATATTTTCAGCTTTCCCTGTCTTTCCCTGCACATGTTCTTTTTTTTCTGTGTTTATTTTTCCTGGTCCTCTGTTCCAATGGAGTATGAGGGCAGGGAACATCTGCCATGTGAATAGGAATATCATGCAAAAAAAAAGGAATTTCCAAGGCAGCAACTTCCTCTTTCTAACGCATCTGTGCTAATTACCCTCCACTCTCATATTCTTCAGTAGGAAATAAGGAATTGTCTACTGTAGCTTATTCTAGCAATAGCACACATTAAAATTGTCTTTGCAGATTTTTTTCACATTTTATAGAGGGCAAGGGGCCTCTTGGGCTTTAGTTCTTGCATCTAGATCGTTTGAGAAAATAAATTCCTGAGAAATTGAAAGCACTTGTGATCCCAGCTGTGATACATCAGAGCCCAGAGCAGGCTGGGCAGTCTTGGGGCTCTGCAGAAGTGATGACTGTGCTCTCCTCATTGTCCTTCTGGACCCAGAAACAGGGCAGCAAATGGACATCTACATCTTCCAGCAGTAGTCTCAGACTGTGAAGGTAATCCCCCCTTATCTGTTCAGTCAGAGCTTTTGGTCCAGTATTTCTTGGTTTGGGGAGGAGGGTGTTCTTTGTTATTGATGTTTCATCTTTCCTTGGACAATAAGTTTAAAATATCTGGGGTTTTTCGGAGTGTGATAAAACAGTTACTAAGCCAGCACTTTAGTGTAGAGTGCCACAGCTGGTGTGGAAGGCTTTGGTAGAAATGCCATGTACATTCTGTTGGGATTCACCTCTGCTTTTGGAGCTGGTATGGATGGGTTCACCTAGGAGCCTTATGCTGTTGAACTTGTGCAGTAAAAAAATGTGCAACAAATGAGGGAACAGACACTGATAGCAGTATTCCTGTGTCAGGCAAGAGTGGAAGAACAGGAAGCTTACCACAAACCTTAAGTGAAACATCACCAAAATCAAACAGGAAAACAGCTCCTCTGCAAGTATGGTCTGAAGCTGGCTGCTGATTAAAGAGAGATAATAAACAGGTGCTAAATCAGTGCACTAAGCAGGAGGGGAAAAGCAGAGAGCTTCTGGTGGACTGCACCACTTGCAATGATCTGGTTTCTGTATGAAGAATATGGCAGAATTAGTCTTGTAAGATAATTTGTGTGGGAAGGGACCTTGGGAGGGCTGTACTCCAGCATCCTGCTTGTGGTCAGCTGCTAGGTCAGACCCAGTTGCCCTGAGCTGTTTCCAATCTGGGAGACCTCTGATGAGCTGTCTCACTGTTTGTCAGACCTTGCAGGAGGAAACATCCCCTAATATCCTGGTTAACCTGTTATCACAGCTTTTGCCCCTTGTCCTCCTTCTCTTTTGTGCTCCTACCATCATCCTAGGCAGAGCCTGGGTACAGTGTTCTAGGTGTGGTCTCCTGGGTACAGTGTTCTAGGCGTGGTCTCCCGTGTTGTAGGTAGAGGGGAGAATCCCTTCTTTCCATCTTTTGGACATGCCTCTTTTGGTATATATCCAGGTGGAGGCCTAAAGAGAAAAGGCTCTGTGAACTGGAGATCCAAGCAGGAGCTGGCTTGGTGGCCCCAGACCACACTGGCTGCTGGCACTTTTGGATATGGAATTGGTGGGATAGTCAATGAGTGCCTGGAGGAATAATAACAAAAATAAAAGCTTCTGCAGAGATCAGCCTGCCATGAGCTCATGAGTTACACCTGAGTCATTCCCCATTGGTGAGATGTGGATGGAAGGAATGGATAAATCCATGGATAAATGGGGAAAAGGAAGCATGTTCTTGGTTCTTCAGCCATGGCCTTACCTGATGCCCACAGATACTTCTGGCAGTGCTGCTGCAGCAGCAGCATGAGACTCCACACTAGAAACACTTGGCTAGAAAGTCATTTAAGCTAAATCTACACTGCCTACACAAACATTTTTGCTGCTGCCTCCCCAAGCAAGAGAGCAAGTTTTCAATTACAGAATCATAGGCAGACACACAGGACACACCCTGATTTATGCATTAAATACCAGGAAAGGCTGAAGTTCTGTTTGTCACTTAGCAGGCGGTGACGGTTGCTGCAGCATGTGAAATATTTCATGCCTGACACCTCAGTTCAGGAAATGGTGGTTTGCTCAGCAGAGGTGCAAGAGGCTGCAAGTTGTTATCAAGTGTAGCATGAGCTTTTCTCATAGTTTTTCTCAATTTTCTGAGTTTATTTTAAAGAGCAGAAAGCTGTGCTTGGCTCTTCATGGTGCACAGTGGGGCACCCCTGCAGGCACTTGTGAGCTTGGGGTATCTGCAGCAGGGGAGGTGTCCTGAGCACTGAGTTCTGGAGTTTTTAATTGAGTTTTGACACTGTAGCAAGTTCATTTTCCTCCAGAGCTGGGCTCACACCCTGCAGATCTTGGTGGCTGAGGTTCCTATTCCCCAAATGCAAGGTGCCTGAGGTTTGCTGAACTGCAGCAAGTTTCATTGTGAAACTGCCACAAATGTGGCCCAGCCACCCCTGGGTTGTTGTTCCGTGAAGGGGCTGAAGATGATGAGCCCTTATAGGCCCTTTCCTGGTGGTAGGAGCAGGTCTGTGCTGAGTGGGTGCTGTGCCCATCCCATGTGTGGGAGGGCACCAGTGGAGCTCCTGCACATATTCTCCACTTTGAGGAGAGAGCCATGGTAAGGGCAATGCCTCGCACTCACGTTTCACCAGGTCCTGCTCTGAAAGCAAAAAGAAACAAACTGGAGGACCAACATCTTCCTTCTTTTCTTTACAAAGGCCATGTGAATAGGTCATGGTGGTGATGGGGTGGCTCCTTCCAGCTGAAGCTGTGGGAGGTGGGAGTGCAGCCCCTGCCATCTGTCACCCTGGTGCTCCTAATGCTTCTGCAGATACCTTCTAATTTCTAAAACAGGGAAACACCTCTGCTCCAACATGAGTCCTCAGCCTTCAAACATGGCCTAGGTAGCAAGTTGTTCCTCTTCACAAGAAGGACTTTCCCCAGAGCAATTAGCTGTTTCCCCTGAAATACAGAAATGTTGTCTCTACTTGGAACTGTAAGGTTCTATGCAATGTGTTTATGTAGCACAGCATTAGTGTTCCAGCCTTGGCACTGGGAATAGCCAAATGTCAGCCATGTGCAGCTCCCCTGACCCCAGCAGGATCCTGCCTCCATCCCACTGTGGGGGTCTGTAGCTACAGAATCCCAGAATCATTTAGGCTGGAAAACCCCCAGAGATCATTGAGTCCAACCATCCTCCCAACACTGCCAGGCCCACCACTAAAACATGTCCCCAAGTGCCACATATGCATGTCTTTTATATCCCTCCAGAGATAGTGACTCCACTACTGCCCTGGGCAGCCCATTCCAGGGCTTGACAATATTTTCCATGATGAAATTGTTCCTAATGTCCAATCTAAACCTCCCCTGGCACAATTTGAAGCTATTTCCTGTTGTCCTATTGCTTATTACCTGGGAGAAGGGGCTGATCCCCATCTGGTTCCACCCTCCTGTCAGGGAGTTGTAGAGAGCAATGAGGTTCTGTCCTGAGCCTCCTTTTCTCCAGCACATTTTAATCTCTGCAAAAGTTGTCAGAGCAGAGTCATTCCTGATCCTGGAGACACTGCCTTGGCAGGACACCCATCCAGCCTGGCTGCACTCCCTGGCACTCACTTCCTTGGTGGAAGAAGATGTCACCCTGCTGTGGAACCCAGAAAAAATGTTATTTCAAGGCTTCCTCATACCTGTGAGCAGGTCAAGGGCTGTTTCCATTCTTTAATAACCCCTGGATGCTCCTGTTATCTAAAGGTGTGTTCATTGTAATCAAACACCTTGGTGAGCTGCTTCTCTCAGGATGCTGATTAGGTAGAATATTTGTTACCTGTTTAACACGAGTGAAATACTGGAGGGAAGTGAGCTGAGCTCTTCATTAGGGGTGGGACTGAGGGGCTCAGCTTGTCCTTCCAGCAAAGCTCCTCACATTTCTCTGTGGGAAGCCTGTTTGTAGCTTACAGAAGCATGGGGTGAAACAGGCTAGGCAGGAGAAATCCCAGTAATGCTCCTCCAAAGCTAATGGTGAAGATTTCCCTGGGTAGGAATGGCAGCTGCTGGATATAACACAGAATTATTATTTCTGTGTGAAATACAGATGTTTAACATGGTTCACTTGCTGATTTTAAATACTGCCACTAGTAATCTATGTCATATCCCTCCAGAATTGTTAAAAATATCCTAAGAGCTAGCCACAAGGCTGGAACAGACCAACACAGTCCCCACTCTGCTCCCTGCTCCGCTTGGTTTCTTCAGCAATAAAGTCAGTGAAAACAAAGCTGTACCTGCCTGGACTTGTCTTCCCTATTAGTTTCTGCTGCCTGAAGACTGTTGGTGAAATCTTTGTAATACTAAGCTGATGAAAGAACAAACTCAGTCAAACATATTCTTGCAATGAAGATATTGGAACTGGGAATATTTAGTGGATGTGCTGTGGTTCACTTGGCTCTTGCTGTTTAATAGCCCTGCTCACAAATAGCTGATATGTGTAATGCTTGTGCTCAATTCAGTTTGAATTAGGGCCAATATTCTTATGTTGTTTTTTTGTCCTTCATTCTCTGTGTTATCAATGCCAAACCACACATGCTTTGAAAGGAGCAAAACCTCCAGCTATTTTCTGGTTGCCATGAGCTCCTCAGACCCTTCTCCTTCCTCCTCCCTTTGAGAACCTGCCTTTTACCACTCCCTTGTTTTTGTGTTTTCAACCACTGATCCATACAAATAGAGCAAAGTCCTTCCCTCTGCCTGTGGCTGGCAGGCAGCTGTTTCTGCTCAGGCTGTCGTGTAATGCTGTTGAAGCTGAATTCCCCTGGAAGGTCCCCAGAAGATGCTGGACACATCTTGGCTTGCCCCAGCTTTGAGGCTGTGATCACAGCATGTTGTGTGATGGGAACAAGCACAATAGACAGGAGTCCTTGTTTGAAGTGTGACACTATTACTGCAAAATATGTGCTGAGCTCATCTGTGACAGCTGAGCACCCACCCTCTCATCACAGCTCATGTGCTAACAGGTTTTGCTGCTGTTTTGGCCCCAGAGCAGGGTGCCCTGACAACCTGGTGGGCCACCAACTCAACCTTTCCTCCCTGCTGGTTTGTGGTAGCTGGGAGACATTGGTGAGCTGTGAGATGCTGGTCTGTGCTGTGTGGGCTGTGACAGCATCTCACCCCTCATCCCACCTGACATCTCGGGCTGGCTGGGCTCTTCAAAGGCTTCATGGTGACATCTCTGTATGAATCATGAGCAAAATGAAGGGAGTTGATCATTCTGAAGTTAAAAAGGCTGAGAAGAGCTGCACTGTTTGTGTCAGCTGTCAAAAAGCAAGGACAGAGGCTGGATTTGCTGTATTCCTGGCTATCTCCTGCTAACTGTTTCCCAGTGCCTATTTCATCCTTATGTTAGTCTTGACTTAGATTTGCAGCCTCACACACCAGAACAGATGGTAACTGCTTCGGTGTTCATGCAGAGACAGACCCTGGTAACTTCTGGCAGAGAGGTTTTGGTTGGGTGTATCATCTGATCTGCTCCTTGCCTAGACCCTGACCCTCCTCATCTCTGAGCCCTGTGGCTACAGATCCTCCTGGCTACCCCATCTTCCTGTCATGCTGCCTGTGATCTGGCACTGCCCTTCCACCATGGTCACCAAGGCAGTCAGTAGGTTGAGGATGTTCATGCCTGGCAACCCTGAGTCCTTCATACTGTGTGTGGCATCTGTGCTCATATCCAGTTGGTGGCCAAATCCAGCAGGATGAGAAGATTTTCTAGATTTTAGGCAATTTATGACTTCTGCTGGCTTGGGTTGTTGTGCCTTTGAGAGTTCAGCTAATGGCAGTGCATGCCATGCTCTTGTTGGAACTTTGGAAGGGGCCATGGGAGGTTTTCCCATCCCTTCCCAGCTCCTCCCTTCTCTGGGGAAGCTGTGCTAGGACAGAGTGCATGGCAGGCTGAATTCACATCCTGACCTTATCAGGACAAATGAGACCAAAGGTTAGTGGGGAATGACAACTATGTAATGCAAGTAACTGGAGCTACCTGTACCATGCTGCTGCACCAATGAGCTTTTATTGTTGCTTTTATTACTGCCTTGGGGTGTTTTGCACATAGAAGGGCTGGAGAGGAACAAGGATGAGTTAACAGTGAGAGAAATATTGAAGGGGATAGAAAAATGTGGCAGAAAAAGCAACTCTGAAGTGCAGCTCTGTGGTGGGAGAGGGTACAGGCAGTGGACTGAGGCAGTTGGTGATGGGAAAACACAACTTAGATACAGTTGCTCCATGGAAATGTGACTGTCCTCCCTATCTCCCTTTCTAGGGAAGATGTTTCCCCATTTAAGCTCTAACACTAACTTTTCCACAGATAACACTTCTTTTCTTGGCCCTCCCAAGCCTCTGAGAGAAGCTTCTGCCCTGAGAAAGTTTGTCGTCCTTGTGTTGTGTTTTCACAAATAAGGGGGAAACAGTGGAACTTGTGGAACTGGAGAGGAGGAATGATCCTTGACAGCAGAGAAGTGTTTGTAGTCAAAGACATTTGGTTGCTTTCTAAGCAGTAGTTGGCCTTTGCACCACAAATAAATCTCTCACTGTTATTTGCAGTTATAAATTCAGACCTGTGGCCTGAAGCACTGCTATCCATCCCAGGTGTGATATTGTAAATCATGAGACTGCCTGGAAATATGTATGATTATCAGGATTCAATTACCACAGTAAATAAAGGTGAAAGGATAACTATAGGATAGCTTTCTGCTGCCTGGCAGGCAAAGGTGCCACTGCTCTGAGCAGCCAAGAGCCAGAGGCCTCTCCAGGCACTCTTGAGCTGCTCACTAAGAATCCATTTGGACAAAGACTGGGGGAAAAGCAACAACTCCTTGTTTACAGGCCCCAGGTTTTCCCTAGGAAAAGCTTCAGTGACCAGAGGTGTGAGATCCAGCCTCTGCAGCCCTGAAAACCTCTGCTGGCATGAGGCAGCAGCTTCTTCCACATTAATGCAGAATGCTACAGGGCAAAATCTGTGCTTGAGATGCTGCAGAAATTTCCTGCATACAGGATATGGGACTATACCTGAGACTGTTGTGTTATTTTCAGGAAGTTTTGTCCTGTTGATGGTCTAAGGCTCTAAAGCTAAATAAAGGGATTTTTTTAGTTTGTTTTTGAATGGTTTCAAGTCTTACAAATGAGCTGCAGCCAGTGATGGTGTAAGAATGGGGTAGGTGGGGAAAGCCTCTGCTAGAGGGAGACATTGGTGAGCTAGAGTAGCCTTTCCAGTCTGCAGCAGTAGCTCCATTCATTTCCTAAATGGCCAGTGATTACACAACGACTCTTTTTTGTTTTCCACTTCAGGGAAATTATCTCTATTTTTACAACAGCTGCATTGCCTTTAGATCTGTCTCTCTGTCATGCAAGGTTCATAGCACAAGAGCTTCTTGCCCTTTGAGCCCTGCCTATTGGAACTTTCCTTTATTGCTTTGGCTGGGTTTGAAAGGGCCGGGCAGCTCTCCCCAGGGGCACGCTCTCCTGCGATATGAATGCCTCCCAGCAGAATTTAGCTGTGTGCCTATGACAGGTGGAAACAACTCTTATTCCAACAGATGTTTACTGAGTTTATGAAGAGCTTGATTAGGATAGGCAAGTTCAGAAAAATCCGGTGTCAAGGTTTAAAATGGTTTCTATCACATAGCCTGGGCAAGGAGTTTATCCCAAAGAGATGATGATGCTCCTCTGTGTACAAGTAACCTAAAAATCTCTTTAGTCTGTTGCTTCTGCAAGTCCCACCTGCCCTGGAGGTGATGGAGGAGCCACTCAGGCATCAGCTCAGTGTAGCAGCCCCCAGGTCACCCCTCTCCTGAGCTGGAGAGCACCACTCTGTTCTTCTTCCCCTCCCAAAGAATTCAAAACAACAATACTGGTAACATATACCTGGGGTGGAATTTATCCATCCAGATGCCTCAATAGCTGAATAACCACCAAATTCTGTCACAGGACTTCACCACTTTTCACTGGTAAAATGCCCAACATGCAGTCAGACATGCAGGCACCTTGGCAGGTAACAAGGGAAAGCATTTCCAACGTCCTGATAAAACAGTCTTGGAGCATGTCTGTGGTCCCTGGGTGTGAGGCACTTACTGCTGCTTTCTTCTATTCCCAAACCTTGGCCTAACCTTTTATCTGTGAACATTTCAATGCTGGAGGTTTTTTTGCATGTGAGCATATTTGTGAAAAGCATGCCCCTTTTAATGCATGAATGGGTGAATTAATCTCTACCTTATTTTTAGCAATGTTTGCATCATAGAAAGTTTCCCATCTCTCACCTGCCCCCTCCCCCCCATGTGTGGTAAACTTGCAAGGGCTCTTAAAACTGATTTCCTCCTTGTGTGGGTGATGCTGAGCTGGTGTCCTATCCCAGGGCTAGAGGTAGCTCTAGGCCCTGCAGCCCCACGTTCTTTCCCTGGTAGAAGGTGCTGCTGCAGCTGACCAGGGCACCAATCTGGTCATGGAATCATTGAATCATCAAATGGTTTGGGCTGGAAGGGACCTTAAAGATTTTTCTCCAACTTGTCATGGGCACGGATACCTTCCACTATCCCAGGCTGCTCCAAGCACTGTCCAACCTGGCCTTGAGCACTGCCAGGGATGGGGCAGTCACAGCGTCTCTGGACAGCCTGTGCCAGGGCCTCATGACCCTCCAGAGTCAAGAATTTCTTCTCTATATCTATTCAGTCCAACTCTACCCTGTGTCAGTTTGTAGCCATACCCCCTTGTCCTGTCACTGTCTGCCCGAATTAAAAGTGGCTCTCAGTCTTTTATAACCTCACTTCAAATACTGGAAGGCTGAGAATCTGGTGGGTGATTTCTTTGCTTGTGCACAAAGTGTTCCTGCTCTAGATATGCAGGATTTTAGGTGTGTGTGGTTTAAGGCAGCCCAGGTACTCAGGGATTCCCAACGTGTGGACCTTCAGGCCAGACAGCCTGCCCGGGAGTGTTGACAGCTTTAGGGGACAGCACAGTCCCCACACTCCCAGCTTCCACCCCTGCAGGGCCAGGATGAGATCATCAGAAGCTGCTGCTCTCTGCTCAAGGCGCTTCCTGGGCTTGCCTGCCTCAGGCTGTGCCAGGGAGGGCTGGTTAATGATTAAAAGCACAAAGGGACCTCTCCCTCCCCAGGCTGCCCCCTCACTTTACTCTGCTGGGTTTGAGAGCCATGACCTGGCAGTCACTTTTCCCTCAGCCAACCTCACATCTGTCCCTGCCCCGTGGGTCAGGCTGCAGCAAAGCCTGTGCCAAAGGCAGTAGGAAATGTCCTCTTTGTTCCAGCCCTTTGGGCTGGGTCTTCCTCTCCTGCAGCCCAATATTCTCCTTGGCTGTGGCCCAGAAAATGAAGTTATTCCACAAAGGCCAGCACAGGGGTTTTCCAGGCAGTGTCAGTGTCTGTGGCTCTCACACACTGCCCCAGCTTCACTTGTATCCAGCCACACATGATGCAATAACAATAGACCTTCACAGCATTGAAGTATAGCAAATGAATCAAATACTCAGGGGAAAACCAGTTTCTTTCCCTTGTCTTCTGAATTGTGCCTGTGCTTTCTTTTTAGGCAAACCTGAGGTATTTAACTATGGCTTCGCTGCTGATCTAATACCAGAAGCCAATGGTACTGCTGATAGGAACATCCAAAACAGGATTTTTTAGTGTAGCTTGTAACCTGGCTCTGAGTCAGGTGTGACTTGCAGATGATGACAAATACAAACCAACTACTCCACAATGCACAGCACCAGGGCTCCCCTTCCCTGACATGAAAGATTCCACCCATCAGCTGCACTTGGAAGAGGCTGGAGGGTAGAAAATGAGCACAAACGAAATTCTTTGTGCTTTCATGAGTCATGAAAAAACCCCTCCAACTGTCTCAACAGCACATCTGTTTGGGTATTTTCAAGGAAGCTGGAATGCATCCTCAGAGCTCTTCCATGAGAAAAAGTAAACATGTCATATATAAAACATTTTATTAAAACAAATATACAACACTTTATATACAAAAATAAAATGTACAAGAAAATAGTCTTTAGTGATTTGATTCCTATCTATTACAGACACACATTAGAACCTCTTCCATCCAGCACTCGCCTGCATTTGCTGATCCAGAGGATCTGTGGGATGTTACAGCTTGTGTGCAGTACTGGAGGAATCCCCACAGAGTGCCAGAAGGAATCTGCAAAAGGCATGGTAAAAATAAAGAGCTCTGCCCCTATCAGTGCAAAATTGTTCCATGCAGCAGCTCTTAAACTAATATGAGGAATGGGATAGGGCATGTCTGCAGCAGAGAGCAGCCCAGGGGTGCTCCCTGGGGAACGGACTAGGTGGAAGCAAAGCCTAAACTGGATTTTCACATTTTAATCGTCTATTTACAGAGTTTGAAAGGTCTGAAAGATGAACTATATGACGGAGTAAATCAAAGAAGATTTGGCCCATTAGCCCAATTTTTCTGTGAAAGTGTAATGACAGTTGTTAAGCTCAATGTCACCAGTGTTGCACAGGTAAGCAGCAACCAAAACTAACAGGTCAGAGACTTATCTGCAGTCTCTCCTCTAAGCACACTGTGGGTAAAGTGCTCATCACACCACACATGGGGAGGATGGTAACCTGCTCCCCAGGCTTGTGGTACCCCACCAGCTCAGACTCCAAGGCACAGTGACACCTTCCTTCCAGCAAAAGCTTCAGCTCCAGAGCAGCAAGGTGGGAGCTGCAGCTGAGCACCTTCAGTGCCAGAGTCCTGCTAGCAAGGTGGGGTTCCTTTTTTACATTGATCATGGTGTTTTCCATGCTAACCTTCCCAGCCTACAACTGAAACGGAATAAAAAAGCTACTTTCTTCCTTCAGTCAGTAACAAAGTAATTCTTCCATTCTCTCCACACTTGTTGAAGTTCCTATCCAGGAGCAGTTTGTGGTTGGAGGAATCCAAGGGTTTACAATCCACAGGGAATGACTTGCATTGTTGGCCTCACTGATTCCAGCCAGGAGAAGTCCAGGCTGTTTTTCTGGTCAAAGAACCTGAAATCCATCTCTCCTAGATAAAAGGAACCAAGAATGGCCACTGAATTAATGCAGCAAGAGCAAAATAGAGTATAGATATATTAAAAACAAATATCAAAAACTGAAAGATTTTCAGATGAGAGTAAATACTTTTGAGTATTATTTTACTATTTACTAGTTTTTTACTAGTATTTTGACTACTATTTTACTACTATTTACTATTATTTTCCTAAAACACATCAAACACTTCTTATTAAACTGTTTCATTTAAGCTATTGCTAGAGAAAATTCTTCAGTTATATTCCAAGACCTAACTTACACACGTACAAGCCTGAAATCTGTAGGATTTGCTTACTGGAGGTGTTTTTGACTTTTCCTTTTTATCAACAATTTCCTTACAGCCTCCCAACAGGCTGCTTGGAAATCTCAGAACACAAGGATGGGGAATTCCTCCGTTTCCTTTGCTGCCTCCCAATTAGTGTCTTATCTGCATCATGCTGTGGCCTGGAGTGTCAGGGACAGGAGCCTGTACCTGATGTGGTGTCGATGTCCCCATCCTGCTCCTTGTAGCCATAGGTGCTGCACAGGGTCTGGGTGCCTGACTCGTTGGTGAGAAAGCCTTTTCCCCCAATGCTGGTGTTGTGCCAGTCTTGGGCTGGTCCAAGCAGCTGGAAGAGAAGAAGGAGACGGTAAAAACAGCTCCTTCCTGCTGTGGGTGCAAT
Organism: Trochalopteron elliotii; assembly: GCA_024734555.1. Taxonomy (NCBI): domain Eukaryota; kingdom Metazoa; phylum Chordata; class Aves; order Passeriformes; family Leiothrichidae; genus Trochalopteron; species Trochalopteron elliotii. The sequence continues at coordinate 3,792,284 of JANPWX010000391.1, forward strand.
GTTTGATTACTTGCCCTTAATTAGGAGACAAGTAAGGAACAAGGTCAAGTTCTATTTCCTCATGCTAAGTTATATAAAACTTATTTTGTCGCAGTCTTAAAAAAAAAAGTTCATGCAAAACAGCAAGGGCTGGAGCACCTTTTCCTATCTTATCAGTGGGATGAGCATGACACGTCTGGAAATGCAGATTAGGCTAGACACGTCAGAGGTGGTGGGAAGGGCAAAATAGAAAGGTCTACAGGATCCTTGCAGACCCTAATACAACAACCTGAGATCAAGGAAATGGCCTCAAGTTGTGCCAGAGGATGTTTATATTGAATATTAGGGAGGAAATTTTCATGGGAAGGATTGTCAAGCATTGGAACACGTCCAGGGAAGTGGTGGAGTCATCATCCCTGGAAGTGTTCAAAAAACATGAGGATATGGCACTTGAGGACATGGTTTAATGAACATGGTGGTGGTGCTGGGCTGATGGTTGGACTTGATGTCTTAGAGATCTTTTCCAACCTTAATGATTCTATGATTCTATGAACCTCTAGTCCTAGCAGTACTCAGTAGCTTCCTCTGACTTTCACATGAAGGTAAATATTTCCATGGGTGTGTCCTCTCCAGTTCATGTTTGCAAAGCAGTTTTCTTTTTATATTTAATTTTTCAGGCTTCCTCATTAAGAAAGTGTATGCTCAGCTCACATGAGACTGGATCAGATACCTGCTTCCCTTCCTCTTTTGGTACACACACCAACTTTGGACAATTTAACTCTGACCAGAAGGGCTGGTTTTACCTTAAAAATATCCGGATTTATTTCCTCTTCATCTTCATCTGTGACTGTTTTGTAAGCACATTAAAAAAAGGGAAGAAAACATAGATGTCAACTTTTAGCCCTCATACTTCTGCTTCTTCACCACAGAACCTGCTTCATATTCTCTTGTCACACAACATGACTACTTTATATTCCTGCCCACCCAAGGCTCCTCACAGCCTTTAATCTCATGCTCTTCAACAACTGCATGTTGAGGTGCAGAGATCCAGCCAGCTCTGATCCTCCCCAGGACTCAACAGAGCAGAGCCCACTTGCTGTGGCAGGTGATAGGAATAAGATAATTTGCCCCCTAAGTGAAAAACCACTCTGATATAGCCAGGTTAATTATTTATTTCCCCAGTAGGAAGTATGGCTACCTCCACCATCTCTATTGGAGCAGGTGGAATTCCAGAGCCTTTCACCCACAGGCAGATGGCATGTGCCAGCTCTTCCCTTCTGCACCCCGTTGGTTTGGTAACTCCAAATTCCCAAATCTACCAGATGGGTGCTGTTTTTCCTACAAAACAGCTCTTATTTCTCCTGTTGGCCCAGGCCCTCTATCCTGCTGCCTTGCCTCCAGCAGACCAGTGAAAGACTGGGGTAGGAAAAAAGAAACACCCACCTTCAGAGGAGGAAGCCAGGGGAGACACCTGGAGCTGGTAGAGGTCGTTGGTGCTGTCAGCCATGGGGACTTCCATTGCTGGCCTCCAGTCGTTCAGGGAGCCGCTCACCTCGCAGGAGGACAGCTCTGTGGGATGCACCAGGAGTTGGCACTCACAGGAGGGAGAGAACCACCTCTGCTTCCTCTCTGCCAGTCTGACACTGCAGCTGCCCCAGCCCCAAGGCTCATCTTTGACTGTGGGTTTAGCACAAATGGCATTTTCTGCTCTGCTCAGACCTAAACTCAGCGTCTCACCTAAGGTGATGGCTGTGCTCTCCACCTCCACTTCCTGCCCTGCATAGTCGTGAATGGTGTAACCACTGTGGTCATCTGGCAAAGGAGTGTTGGTTAAGCTTTCTGCTGACTCTTTCAGCCTTGTCTCTTCGTAACACTACAAAAAAAAGGGTAAAGCATGAAAGACTCGTCTAAGAGCACACAAGTTCCCATATGAAAAAAAAAAGTTAAGAAAGAAAACCACCAAAACCTCTAGCTTCTTCAGCTGCCTCTACAGACACATACCCTTCTCTTGGTCCTGTTTCTTACTTCTCTTGAAGACTTTGACTTCCTTTCTGTGAAATAAAACAAGACAAATGTGAGAAAGGGCTGCACATTTTAGGCAAGTGTGAGCTCTTGCAGCCTTGAAACCTGCTCAGCAAGCTCAACTACTGCCAGCACCAGCCAGTCCCCATGACCCCCTGATGCTGCCTTTAGGCATGTTTAAGGAACTTGGGATGAAATTAACTATTTGTACAAGCTGTTCCCAGCAATAACCAGTGAGCAAGCCCAGTAGCACCAGTGCTACCGACAGGTCTGTTGCCTCCTGCTTACATAGAGCAGGACATTTAAGGGCTGTTTAAGCAATGTAGCTCCAGCTGGATTGCCAAGGGTTTACCTTTCTTCTGATGCTTTGTCAAGGGTGGCAGCATCCTGTAAACCCTGACAGCACTGGAGCCTCTGTTGATGCTTTTATCCTTCACTTCCTCAATGTCAGGCAGGGAATTCATGGCACAGCGGAAATTTGCCTTCCAGGTTTTTGGATCAGGATCTTTCTCGCCTTCTTTATACCTTCCTATAAATAAGAGATGGCTTGTGTATTTTAGACTTTCCAGTGCTGGTTTTTCCCACCAAAAGATACTAACATTCTATTTTCTGACATACACATTAGTAGTTAATCTAATTACCAGTGTAAGTCAAGGCAAAAAATGCCTTGTTAAAGACAGTGATATAACTGATGGGAATGTAAAGCCAGCACACACACACCTGTATGAATGGCCCAGCTCCGGAAAAGGCAGGCATCCTTCTCCATGTCCCAGCCATGCTTAGCTGCATGTTTCCATGGGATTTGAAATATCCTCTTATCCTGAAATTTAACCAATAGAGATTGGAATTAAAAAATAAACATCACATGCCAGTTTGGAATGATGGATTTAATCAAGGGTTCTCAGCTGAAGCTCAGAAATGTTATAACCCCCCTTGCTCTATATTTTAGAGCAGGGATGGCTTATAACTATTGGCATATAACTCCAACGGTTATTTAATCTATATTTTAATTAAATAGCCATTGTTCCACCTATTTTGTTCATGGCATTTAAGGATTTTTATGGTTTTTGAAACTCGGAAAAAACCCAAAGCTGCTACAGTACAGTAGAAGTGAGCAATATTATCAACTTTATCCCAGAATAATTTCAATACATTGCATCTAACCTATTCGTATGTCATAAATTACAGCATTTTTTCTAGATACACTTTGTCAGAGATTCCCTTTTTTCAGTTGTCCATAAGATCGTGCAGTAATCCTGCAAAAAATGTCGCTTAAATGTCCTCTTGGGGTGGATATGGAAACTTCAGAGACTTGGTTCAATAAGCTCAGTGACCTCGACCTGTGCTACACCCTGGTAAAAGAGATATGCCTTACAGACCAAAAAACACAACATTTCTTTCAGGCCAAATCTTAAAAATGGACAAGTGGAGTATAACAGCAGTTGCTTATCTGGAACAGGAGGTGACTTGGCTCAATGAACAGCAGGAGTTAAAAAACATTTTGAAGGTTTCTTCATTCTCCAACACACTCAGATTGTTTTCAATGCAATTTATCATTCCCCTCCTGGGAATTTTCTAAAGGAAAAATGGAACTACTTCACTGTGTACCAAGCAGAGCTACCTTTCATGCAAACAAAAACTGTTGCTTTTCAAACGTAATGCTGGCTAGTGTTCTCCATGTCTTTTCGTTTATGATCTTGACTTGTGTTTAGTGTCATTTAAGAACAAGGAATGTTAACGATACAGAAGTAGTACTAATAATGATGATAATAGTACAAAGCAGCCTTACCTTGTTAATCCATATCAGTCCTGGTATTTGATTGGATTCAATCTGCATTTCCAGCCAGGGCCTCATGCGCATTCTTGACACTGGCATCTTGGCTGTGAAAGAAGTAACAAACAGGTCAGACAAACTCTCATCATTGCTGTAACCACTCTGCAGTGTCGCCCCTCTGCTACCGTCTGTGCTCAGCATCACCACCAAGGCTACCGAGAACTACATTTCCGGAGCCTAAACTCTTGTTCAGTGCCTCTCACCTGCTCCTGGAAGGAAATGCTTCCTGCTCCGCCCGGCCGAGCTCCAAAAACAGGGCTCAGGTTTGGAATTCGGCAAGGAGGCCGATGGCAGCAGTGGGTGTTCAGCCCCTGCTGCGTGGGGAGCTCTGCGTGGGAGCGGTCAGGCCGAGGGCAGCCCGGTTCCGAGCCCCGTTCTGGGAGGGAGCCTCCTGCCAGCACCGCCACCGTCTGCGGGTGTCCCCCCGCTCTACGGCCACGCAGAGGCACCGACTGCAAAATCCTCTTCTTAAAAGTTTATTATTAATTAAGTTGCGCAAGGCATGAGGCGGCGGTGCTGCCGCAGGTGGGTTTCCCCAATTCCACCACGACCCCGTCCCAAGGAGCGGCGCCGGGCGCTGCCGCCGCAAGGACCGGCCCTCCTGCCGCTTCCTTTGCACAAATAATTTCCTGTTTGCGATATTTTTCCGAGACACACAACCCAAAATTGCCCAAAGAACACTTTTTAAACTTTCACCAGCAACCCGCTCGGCGCGGGGGGGGACGAGGTCCCGGAGAGTGCCCGCCCCGGGCCAGGGTCAGCCAAGGGCTGCCCCGAGCAGCGGGAGTCGGGCCGCCCGCTCCGCCTGGGGCTGATCGGCTGAGCGGAGCCTTGCCCGGCCCTGCGAGTGTGCCGAGACAGCCCGCCCAAGCCTGTCCCCTCCGAGAGCCTCCACCGCAGGAGGGATGCGCCGAGCCCACCCCGACGGCCGACGGAGCGATGCCCCCGCTCCGCCTCCAGAGCTTCTCCGCACGGGAGGCCGGTGCTGCCGCCCCTGGACGAGCGGAGCTGAGCCGTGCCCCCAGCCGTGCCCCGAGCACCCCTCCCAGGGACCCTGCGGGGATCCTTCTCCTGGAACCTCCGCGGTGCGCAAAGCGGGGAACTAACGGTGGAGTACGATATAGGATAGGATATAGAATATAGGATATAGAATATAGAATGTAGAATATAGGATACAAGATAGGATCTAGGATATTATTAGGATAGGATAGGTTGCACCAGGACCCACCTGGCTGTGTCTCGCAACGCCGAGCTGTGTGTCCCCGGCCGACGCGCACCCTCCGCCCGCCGCCCGGCTCTGGCTGCCGCCGGCCGCGCCCGCGGGTATAACGCGGCGGCTCCGGG
>JANPWX010000391.1:3809016-3828858 GCA_024734555.1 Trochalopteron elliotii
TCCGCCCGTCCCGCCCCCGGCCCGCCCCTCTCTTCCCCCCTTTTTGCCCTCCCTTTCTTGCCCGCGTTTTCCTTTAATCCTTCCCCTATCTTTTTTACCCTTAATTTTCGTGTCGCCGTTGTTTGTACTTATTTGTTGATTTAGTTATTTACTCACTTACTTATCTACGTGCTCCTGATCTTCCCGGACCCTCCCCCGGCCCGTCCCGGCTCCTCTCCGCCCGTCCCGCCCCCGGCTCCCGCCGTGCCCAGTTTCGGTTTCCTGCGGGAGCCGCGGCGGCGGGAGCGGCTTCCGGGAATCGGCGCTGCCGGGCGCGGCCGCGGGAGGGCGCTGCGGAGCCGGGGCCGGGCCGGGCGGTGAGTCAGGGACGGGGACGGTCGGGAATTCCGGCTGGGAATTCCCGGCCCCGCCGGGAAAGCCCCTCGGGGCACCGGGGTGCGCTGCCCTGACCCCCCGAGGGGGGCTCCGGCACCCCCTCGATCCGCTGACCCGTGGCCCAGCCCGGAGAAGGAAACCAGAATTGTTCTCTGGGATGAGTAATGCAGCTCTCCGGGTCAATTAAAGTGTGAAAGGGAAGTATTAAAGGTTAATTGAAGTTAGAGTGTTATTTCACGTTAAGGGTATGTTGTTTTCCTTGGCCATGCTAGAAAAGGTGATTTATATGTAAAATAGAAAAAATACATAAACCATTAGATAGCAATTATATAATAGATTTGTTATTGATGATATATTTTTAAAATATAGTCTAAGAACTCCCTGGAATATTAGCATATGCTGTATATAATACACAGCACACTTAAAATACAATACATAATTATACGTAATTCAGCACGTATTTGTACTATTTATATGATTTTTTTTCCCCTGGGCATGATACAAAAGATGATTCTTTTGAACTTTCTGTACAAAATCATAGTCAATATTAAAGTGCAGCTGGAGCAGTTCTCCCCTGAAGCAGGATCCAGGTGGGTCGGAGAGCAGGTGTCTGCAGTGATTTGGGGGTACAGAGACCCAGACAGAGCTCCCAGTGTCTTCAGAGTTCTAAAGTTCCTTTTTCTTTGCTGACCCTGAGCTCGTCCTACTGAGTCGTGCCAGCAGCGTGGTTCATTTTCTTCTCACGGGTAGTTTCATCCCGCCCCGTTCGGGCTTTGCACACTCCTTTTCTCCTCACCATTCCTGGGTGTTTTCCACGGCCCGCTGTAGCTGGAGCCAACTCAACTCATTCCTTTTCCTCCACCGCTCTCAAGTGCCCGCTCTGAATCCAGGGAAACCTGTCCAGGGAATTTCCCCGTGATCTGCCTGGATTTAACTTGGTCGCACCCGGGGTTAAACCGCTCTGCCGATGTCGCCTTGTTTTTCAGACAAGTACTTTTGGGCTGTCACCTCCTTCCTGCTCCAGTGGAACCCGAGGCAGAGGGTTCATGCGGACGAGCCCGGCGGATTGTGCCCCGCAGGGATCGCCGTCCCCTGGGTGGCACTTTGGGGACAGGGATTGCTGTGGGGATGGGCTGAGCACGAACGGCACTTGGGCTCGGCTCAGGAATCGCATCACTGCGAAATGGGGGATTTGAGTGGAACGAAGGAGCTCTGCGCACCAGAAGGAAGGAAAGCCCTGTCTGAGACTCTCCTGCCCAAAAGCTCTCCCGGCAGATACATCGAGCATTTCTGGTCTCCTGTTGCCACCTGCCGTCAGCCGCCCGGGGACGGAGCTGCAGCAGAGTAAAGCGTCTGACAAATCAACGGCTGCACAAACAACTTAGAAATAATAATTGTGCTGATTAACCCTTGTTTTCAAGGCAATTGTTCCTGCTTTGCCCATCTTACAGAGAAATACTATGAAAGATCGTATTTTTCCTTCATAAAAGTTGGATAACTCTAGAAAACACTGGGAAAATCAGCATGTGGCAAGAAAATGTTTTGTTTCTGCGTATTTGTTCTGTCATCACAAGATTCTGTCTTTCCCCTGGTGTTCCCGAGGATGTCCCTGAAAAAGGAGCAGGGACTCTGACACGTTGTATCAGGATGTGTCTGACACAGGAGTTTGGAGTACATTAAATCAAACCCTTGGCAACACTGACAAGTGCCTTGTTCATCTGCTCAGCTTCTTTTTTCACGATGTCACAATTGGTAGATTTTTGAAGAAAATTATCAGAAAGACGCTGGTGGAACCCACCTCTCTACCTGACCAAAAATCTCTTCTCAATTTTGTTCTTGTTTCTTTCTCCTATATATACATATATATATATTTAAAGAAATTAATTTATGCTGGGATATTCTTAGGAAAAAATTCAAACATCATCCTAGAGAGCTAGAGAGAATGTGTGAGCTCAGCTGTATTACAGAGGTGGGTACCTTAATGGACTCTCTGGTTTTTAATTCGTGCATCATTGGAAATAGCTTTCAGCAATGCATTTGCTCACTCACCTCAAGGATCCAATTCCCCTGACTGATAACTAGATTTGCAGAAGTGTGGGAATAGTTTGAAAAAAAATTGGGGGGGAAGGGGAGGGAGAAAGGCAGAGACAAACATTCACTTAATTAAAAGTAGTGAAAATACAGAATGAATATTTTCTCCAAAAACCTTTTGTCTATGAAATATAGCATAATTTAATTGACACAATAGAAATAAATCTGTACTGATCTAAACAGTCCTATCCATTAACATTATAAAAAAACCATTAATTCTCTCAGTGCTCTATGTTCAGATCCTTACAAATCTTTAGTTGTCATATTTACACTGATCTACAAAAGCTGCAGGTAGAGTAAAATCCTAGGATGTGTTTCTCAGTGCTTATGGAATAAGGAGGTTATGTGACAGCAGTAAAACATTCCAGTGGAAATCTGGCCTTAAACCTTCAAAGTTAGAAGGGTATTCAGACTGTCCCATATTGCTGTTCCCCCCTGCACTGGCCCAGTCTAGTGTCAAAGAAAGAAAAAGGGGATTTATTCACATCCTGTATCATCTGTCACTCGGTGTTGATGGCACAGCCAGGCCTGTGGGGACAGGTGATGGTCAGATGAGGGGTGTGCTCTGAGCCAGCTGCTTCTGCTCACACCCACCCCTATTCAGTCTCCCCGTGATACAGAAATTAACTCTTCATGACAATCACAGAGATTTTATGCCTGGTCAGGTCCTTCTGTAATCCCCTGCACGATTTGGTTTATCAAGCATTTAAATTTTCATCTCAAAATACAAATGTCATTTTGCCACTAAATACTCTGAGATGCCAAACATGAACCAGTGCAGTACCACTGAAACTGAAGATGTGCCTTGGCAAATTTTAACACAAAGGAGGAACACTTCTTAAACAAGGAAATATTTTACTGTTCATACAAATTTACAGCAATTTTAGAAACTTCTAACTCTCCACTCTTGTGTTTTTAAATACTTTTTGGATGAATGTCATCACCTTTTTTATAAATATTGTTGTGCTCCTTCTTTCTGTATCACATTTCCCCTGAAAAATGAATCAAGAAAATGAAATTGCTTAATATTTAATCATTATTTAGAGCTTTTTAATCTCAAAATCATTTTATAAATTATACAACTTTTCTTGAACTTGCTTATCACTCATACGAATCCTTGTTTTAGAGGTGGATCAAGCTTAATATTAGAACAAGGGAACGATATAAACATGAAATAATGCCAGGATTTATTCTTCCTTGTACTAAAATAAGCCAGTACAGAAATTACTCTCTTTTGGAGATGTAAAGACACGTTTGTGAATTATAGATCTTTTTTTGTTAAATCTCTGCTGTATAACCTCTGGCAGACATCAAATAAATTCCTACCTCTTGTGCCAGGTTTGGCATGAGCTGCTGCTTCAGTCTTTCAAAATTGTGGAAAAAACCACTGAATTTTTTCAAGGCTGGATTATTTTTCAGCTGTTCCATTCCTTTGAAGATTGTGCTTATACAATTCGCATCCTAAGATGGAAGAAACAGAAAAATTGACATGCAAGTATTCATAACCACAAGCTACAATGAGTTTATTAAAAAGCATTGCCAGCTGCCAGGGTGACAAATTCATTCTTATTGACTTTTGGGCTTGAGTTTGCAAACACCTTAGGCAAGTGTGCTTATCTGCTGTAACCATTTATTTGCTTTGCAGACAGAAACCTGGCAAAAGACAGTATCTGCTGGTGTGTCTTGTGACACCCAGCTGAAATATGTCAGCTAAGGACTCAGCCCTGCCTCTTCTGGAGCCATGCAAAGACGGGTTTGATATCTCACATCTGCTCCTGTCTCTCCAACACAAGAGAAAGAAAAACAAATGAACTTGAGGCTACTGCAAATATTTACCCATGTGACATCTGACACCTGCATGCCAGGAGAGGTGGGGACAGTGGTCACCCTCTCATCTCCTGGCCCTGTCCCATCCCGAGGGTGGCCATGCTGGTCTCTGCCACAAAGCAGGCACTGGCTTTGGTCTCTGAGACCTTGTGGTCTGGGCAAGGTCACCAGCAGGGAGAGAAGGAATGTGGGGTGGAAGCCAAGCAAAGAATGATGGATGATGGTCACACTCTCCAGTGTTGAGATCATTTTGAAAGAGATCAGCTAAACTCACAAAGGAGAGGACACAACCATCAGCGGCAGGAGCAGATTCAGATGTTACGGGAGAAGAAAGAGATGAAAACTGAAGAAAAATCTAATTGCTGAAGATTGGAGGAAATGCAGGCAACTGCTGAAGGTCAGCATTACACCCGTGATGTTCTTGACCAACACATACCTCCTGTTAGTCGTTCCTGGATGCTGCATGATGGATAAGATGATTTTTCCCCACAGCCTTGCTCGGAAAGCCACTGACAAACCTGCTTCTGCCACTGACAAACTGCAAACTGAGGAAGTCTCGTCACCTCTGGACCCAAAGAACAGGTGAGAGGGAAACAGCTCTTCCCCTCAAAGGAGAGCTGGGCACTGGCACAGTGGGGTGTGCTGGCACCACCAGGGACCTCATCAGGAAAAGGGACAAGTGAGCTGCCACCATTGGGCACTGCTGATCCAGGGTCAGAACTTCAGAGCTAAAGCCCCAGCCTAGGAAGAGAACTCCTCCAGACAGGATCCAGAGAGAAGTGGCAGAGCTGGGAACTTTACATCTAATTTGCCAGGAATGGGCTGGACTGGGATGGAATAGGATTGAAACCCCGACCCTCCTCCTGTAGCTAGTTCAGGGCAAAAATGGGAATTATTCTGCTCCTTCAATAAATTGATGAGTCAGATAACATTTCCACAAATAGCCATCTGGCCACACAATAGCAGAAGAGCTCTGTGCTGGACTGTAGTCTGTGGAAACCAAGATTCTAGCAGATGTACAGCAAAGGGAAAAGCCTCATTAATGTCTGCATGATGAGGGAGTCATCTAAAGTTATCTGAAAAAGAAAATCTGAGAGGGGATAGGAGAAATTCATTGGAGATGCAAAAGAAGATGGGAAATGCATAAAGGGGAGTTTGATCTTTGAGACAGACTCTGTTCATGGACACCTGGTCATGGTGTACTGTTCAGGGTGCATTAACATCATTCTTCGGAGCAGATGAGGTAATACAACTATTTAATTCTCTAACTGATAGTAAGGATATAAAAAGCCATTTCTAGAAGTGGACTACATGAAGTAGGCTAAACAGAAGGATTTTTCAGACATACAAGCAGGAAGTGTGAATGAATGTGTTCTTTCCTTTTTAGCTGTATCTCATTCAAAAAACTGATTCAGAAAATCATTCCGTGTGTGTGTGTTCTGCAGATTTACATAAACATAGAACAAGTATAGCTGTTGTCCTTTTATATTACAGTATCTTTTTTTGACTCATCATTTGATTGGTTTTAATAATGTTTTACAACTGACACTTTATATCCTATAATTAATTTTATATCATATAATAGCTACACTTAGAGTAATTGTTAAATACTCTTAAATACAAATAGAGTATCTTAGGAGACAATTTAAGAACTACCTTCATTTCTAGTGAAGAAATTAACCAAAAAAATTTACTTTTATTTAAAAAAACTTTTACTTACATCTATATTGTCAGGAGTTTCAATCCTCAGATTCTGCAAAATAACACATTAATTCAGACTTTTAAATATCTTCTTCATTAACACTGATAAAAATATAATACATAAAAGCATAGATTTTTTTACTTTCAAAAAAAGTTAAACATTCAAAAATAAGAGGATTCAGTATATTAAATTTTAGATTAGAAAAATGGAAATTGAATTTACCTGAGTGTCCTTTGTCATCACCTCACAAATTTGCTGTAGTACTGTCAGTAATTCAGCCATGCTGCTCATCAGGGGAGCAGCAGAGATGCCTGCAGCAAGCAAGAGAAGGTAGAGATGGGTCTTCATCCTGCTGATGTGCTCAGAGAACCTGTAAGTGGTTCTGGACCAGTCCTCTGGTCCATTTTATGGTCTCTACAAGGAAATAACTGTTTAGGTTGAATTTTAAAACTCGTTAAAAAAAAAAAAAAGTGCATCATTCATTGAGACTTTCTGCAAGATAAAGATTCCAGTAAATTTGGTGTTTAACCTTGGGACAGCCTCCTTACCCAATCAGCTTTTCCATGGAAAGTAGGTAGTAAATATATAAGGAGTGGCTTTTCTACTTGAAAATCAGTAAAGCATAGAATGACCCAAAGGATTATGAAGCATATGCCATCTCCACAGCACTTCTCTAGAAATTGAATCTTCTTTGTTCACAGAGCGTGACCATCTTCTAGACAACAGGAAAAGGCTGGTATAAGAAAAAAGTATCCAACACAACCCCATGGAAAATATGTGGCCCATTGCCTAGAAAGGAAAAACTACAATACTTGTGCAATATTGATGGCAAAATTTTGACAAAATGCAGGTATTCTGTGAGAGTTAATTAATTTACAGCAGGAGAAGCCACTGCCTAGGAGCATCAGGGTGGCCTTGGGGATGGGCACAGCAAAGTTGCACATTTTGGGTGGGAAGGAAGGATGCAGGGTGTCTTGAGCCCATCAGCCCAGACCTCATGGGCACAGTCAGTGTCCCAGGGTTGATTTTGTATCAGGACAGTGATCCCCTTACTGCCCCATTCTCTGGCTAGGAGCTGAGAAAGCAGCCCACCAGGTCTGCGAGGGTCTACTCTAAGGTCTTCGTTAATTAAAGGCATTGTGGTTTGTTACTTGGCCAAATCAGCCAATGACTGGTGTTTTCCTCTTTCCTGGCATCTGGAAAAGCTCCTTTTTTACTTCTTTTTAAAAAGTATGATGTTATTTTACAGAATTGAAGGCAGCAGCCATGGTGGCTGCAGTGCAGCTCCGTGTCTGCTGGGCAGGAGCAGAGCCACTGGCTCCAGTCGTGGGGTCTGATGCCACAGCATTTCAGAGTAAGCATCTCAATATCTAAATACTTTGAATTGGGGAAGTTAAAAGTCCATAGTGGTTATGTGGCTTAGCTCAAGCTAACCTGCAAGCTGGCTGCTGCCTGCTTTGCTGTATCCGTTTGTCACCTCTAACAAGATGGGGGGTTTTTCCACACTTCACACTTACCTATAGAACTTTTTCATCACACAGCTCTGAGAATTGTATCCTTATACAAGTAATAAGGAAGAAACTTTTTACAACGAGGAGGTAAAACACTGGCACAGATTATCTGGAAAAGCCTCATCCCTGGAAGTGCAAGACCATGCTTGGGTGGGGGTCTGAACAACTTGGTCTAGTGGAAGGTGTCCCTGCTCATGGCATGGGGTTTGGAACTAGAGATGCTCTGTAAGGCTCCTTCCAATTCAAACAACTCTGTGATTCTGTGGACTCTGCAGAGTGCATCTCTGGGAGATGCAAAGGCAAAGAACCTGCCTGGCACTACCAGCTGCCCTTAGGCTGAATTTGTAAGCCATAAAACTGAAAAGAGTAAGACCCACTCTTGGCTCACTGTGTTTTTGGTGTTTCACAGCTTCTTTCCTTTGGTCTCCTTCAAACTCATACTGGTTTACAGGCAAAGCCCCCTCTGCCCTTTGGCTGGTACCTGGGCTGCCCCTGCCAGCCAGGCTGATGTTCAACCTCACCATTAAAGACCTCTGTGGGCAACTCAGTTTTAACTCTAGGTTTGTTGGAAAACCCACTTTTTTCACCTTTTCCTTGGCTGGCAGTTGGCCCATCCACTGTAGCATGGTGTTTCCTGTGCCCACTGCAAAGGATTGCCCATGGGGCTGCTGGACACTGCTGTGTACCCCACCTCAGACCTCCTCACGCTGGGGCTGAGAGCACTGAGAGCACATCTGCCTCCCATTCCTGGCTGCCACAACTGCCAAAAAATTTTGTCTCACACTTTTTTTTTTCTTCCCTCACTCGAATTTGGTATTTGCAGTCACTTCTGCAGAATCCCAGCAGTGCCCCAGAACTTTGTATGACCTGTATGACTATTCTTTCCCCCTTAATGAACTTCATCTGTAGGAGATAATCCCCAGTTCCAAAGAATTCACGGGTTTTTTTGTTAAATCTAACAGTAGCATGAACTGATTCCTCAGCTTTTCCCAGCTCCAAAGGAACAATATTGGTCCTTCACTGCTTGCTGTTTTACCACTCTCTCTTCTTGTGACATATTTCAAAATCACTGCACTTTTCAATGCAAGGATTTTTCCTTTTCCTCTTTTCCTTCACTTTTCCCCCTATTTTGCTTGAGGTAACAGAACTGCTCAAGCACCTTTTTTTCTCTCTAAGATGGCTCAGTGCCCCTACACAAATCATAGTCCCATCTCCCAAGAGGTTCACTATTGTACAGATGGTTTGGGGTGTTGTTTTTAACACGAATGCAGAGTTAAGAAGTTGAAGAAGGATGTAAGAAAAAAATAGGGCAAATGTAGGCAACAAGTCCTGACCTCAATACTGTAATCTCTGGTACTGACAGTTCTGGAATTTGTCCGATCTGGGAGTATGAGCAGAGTGAAGGTACCACAAACACGAATAAAATTGGTAGGAATAGGAGTAAGAATAAGCAAAGCAAATGTTTCAGAAGAAACTCTGGAGACTAGAGTAACAGACAGCAAGTGGAAATCCACACTGCTGGACTTGTCCAAAGTGTCTCTGTTTCAATTTGGAATGATCAGGAGGATGGAAGTGAAGTGAATAAATAATCTAACTAGTCAGTTAATTCATGACTTTTGATACTAATGAAAAAGGCATTTTGGTGGGAATCAGGGTATGATAAGTGTTCACATTAGAGGTGGTTTAGGAATATTATTTAAGAAAATAATCAGATGATGCTGAGTGTGAAAATAAAGTTATCCTAAAGGCTGTGCAAGGTGCTGCTGATGCCAGCTGGGATCATCCCAGGCAAGGGCTTATTTGAGTCAAGAAATGCTGATGATTCCTGCAGGGATGTGCCTGCATTAGGTTGATGGACTGAGCGAATGCCTTGTAAGAGCTGAGTTGCAACTCTCTGTAGGAGCTGGTTTTGCTCTTTCATGTAGATGAATGTGAATGTTTACAATGTTTAGATAAGGTTTCTTTACTGTTGTGAGTACAAAATGCAGCACTGCTATGGTGCAGTAATCTTGTGCCTTCCTAGCCTGCCAGGCTCAAGAAAATGGAAATTTCAGGAAAGCAGAGAACAATTCCTGAAGAGATGCTCTGGAATGCTTTCTCACATGGTTATGTTTCAATATTTTGTGCTGGGAACTTAGCTTAAAGTAAACCATTTGAAATGAAATTTTCTTTTATCCTGTCAAATTTTCTGATCCTCAAACTCATCCAGTCTCCTGAAGTTGTAGAACCTATTTTAACCTTTAGTGATACTCTCACTTGTAACAGACAGTAATGGAGAGAACCCAGGTGAGTGCAAAAAGCAGGTCACTAGGAGGGAGTCATATGCACTATATTTAATGAATGATTCTTTAGCTTTTTGCTGCCTTCCAGCAGTACGTGCCCCTTGTGAGGGTGGCTGATACAGCAAGGTACATGTGCATGTGTGGATGCTCTAGCAGTGAGCAGAATTCCTGCTTCCTACAATGAACAGCAAAGATAAATGCCAGGACTTAGTTCTTGCATCCCAAAGTAGTGCTGCTCCATAATGCTGCTCCTGGAGCCTCTCTATCCCAACACTGCCCTGGTGATTCTATAAAGGCCAGTTACAAGCCAGGGAAATTGTGAAATTTAGTGAAGACTGGTTATGACCTAAATTACATGAAATAAAACCTTTTCCTGGGAAATAGGCTGTTGGGAGGATTTTTATTTACAGTTCTGTGACAGTCGTGGGAGTGACTGCTTTCTGGAAACAATATGTACAATATCTGGCCAGTTTTTTACAGCTCCCTTTTAGCACTGGACTCTGCAGTCAGTGGGGATCTGTCAGATACTATTCTAAGACCAGCTTGACTAAGCTGTTACACAAAATGGGATGCTTCCTACAGCAAAAAATAAAGGCAGAAGAGAAAAGACAAGGAGGGAACTGTTGCTCAAGACTCAGACAAAATGTGGGTGTTATCTGCTGCTCACTCTCTGCCCTGGGCTGGAGCAAAGGCACAACTGCTGGCTGGCCCAGACTATTAGAAAGCTTTTAAGCACGATGGGAAATGCCAGTGGAATGGTAGCCAGAATAGTGAAATATTAAAAAAACCCCTAATCCATTGTCATGTATCTCCCTGAAGCACCAAGGCAGAAGAACAGTGGTGGATGCTTATTGCTTCAGAGCTCAGGATTTCCTTCTGGCAGCTTTAGCATCTCTTCTGTTTTCTAAAATCCTTTGGCTTCCCTCACCAGAAAATGAAACTTGTAGGAGCTCCGAAACCTGTGATTATGATTTTTTCAGCCTAAACCACTCAGTATATTTGTCCTTAAATGTTTTGCTTCTTTGTTTTCTGGTTTTTATGGTGGCATCAATGCTCTGGGTTTCACTTTCCCCAGCATCACACCCTGCAGCAGGAGCCCGTGTCAGCACCAGGTGACTTTTGCTCTCAGCAACACCTTCCTGAGAGCAGACCCTGGCTGGTTTGGGTGGGTTTTTTGCTTATACATTCTGAAAATGAAAGTCTTAAAAGGCTTTTCCTCTTCACTCGCAGGGCAAAGAGCATTGTGTATATTGCATGTGAATTTTGAAGTTTGTATAGCTAATCTTGCAACTTTCTCTGCTCTTGTGTGTGCAGCCTTTCCCTGCCAGGGCTCCTAAAAACCTTTTTTATGTGCATGGATGACTCTGGTTTGAAAGACCACCTTTCTTTTCTCTTTTGAAATGACTTTTCAATAGGTTGACAGCATGGTAAATGGATAATACACCATGTTGGCAGCACACTAAAAATCCATTTCTGCCACTCAGGCTACTTTAGAATGCTCCCAAGGAGTCTAAATTGTTTTATAATCCTGGTACTGCTATTCCTGAAGAGCACAGAACATAAACCAAGAATTACATGTGCTCCAAACTCTGTTAACCTGTGCTAATGCAGGAAGTAAAACACTTCCAGATGAACAAGATGGAAAGAAAAGAGATATTGCTGTGTGGATGGACCCATCACAAAGTAACGAGATAGAATAGTGAAAGAATACACTTCAAAGTATGAGGTGAGCTTATGCAAAGCTGCATAATTGTAATTAGAGATGTCTTCTGCTTAATTAGCTAATTAAACTCCAGTCTGGTCATTTAAGCACTTAGTAGCATGTCTCTGCTCTTGTCTTGTGAGGTTTAGCTTGGTGTGGGTGAGCAGTATTGTCCCCAGTGCAGGTACAGCACATTATAGCTCACACTTTTACCAGGTTTTAGCATGTTTTGGAAGGAAAGATGAGTTCTTAGTATGAACTGTGTTAATATTACAATCACTCAGCAATGATTGGTTGAAAAGGGCTTGTTTTAATTAAGATTATAGAGCTTCTGCAAACTTTGTGGAAAAATGCTGCCTTTGCTCCTACTTTTCAGTTTTATGCAGAAACCTGGAGTGAGACATAAAACACTAGAAAAAAGTGATGTTTCCCAGTCTCGCCTCAATTTTAGCAGCTGTAATCATTTACAGTTACTTATGAGAGCTGATGTTGAAGTACTTAAATATCTCCTCTGTGTGAGACAGATTTCCTGGCTTCCTGTGTTTCTCTGTATGCATTTTTGATTCCTTGAGAGCTGTGTCAGAAGGGCCCTGTTTAGAGAAGAGCCTTCTCATGTTTGCTCATTCAAAGTTCATTATTTTGCTCTTGTCTGCTCTTGCTAACCCTCCAGCAGTGACTAACGGCGTGGGCATGGTTTTGTGGGACAGCGATCTCCAGGTTTCCTCTTTACCGCTCTCTTTGTTTGGTCTGGAGAAGATTGATTTAATTTCAACACTGACTGGATTAGCCACTGTCACACTGCTAATACCACTGTCTGGATTCATCCTAGCTTTTCTCAGTCACCAAGATGGGAATCACTTTGATGTGCAGCCTTTCATTTCTTGTAAAATCTTGTCTATCTGCTACAATCATCACAAACTGGAGGGTTCCTTGGACATAACTATGCTCAATTACTTAATCCTATTGTTTATTTCAGTAGAGATGAGCTACACCTTCCCAAAAATACACCTATGCCAAGTATTTTTCGGTTAAAAGTTACACAATGTCTAGCTGGGCAGGTCTTCAAACTGCTTCATGCCCCAAAAGCCAGCCAACTGAAACAACTGCATTTCATTTGGAATTCGGCGAATATGTCCAGGCAATAGAAAAAGTGTTTTCCACTGACACTTCAGGTTCTAGAAAAATGTCGTATTTTTATTTAGGAAAAGTGACTTGTAATTACATTCTTCATTTCATAAAAAATACAGCTTTAGGCAGAGGCAGTCCTGAGAAGAAAAACCAAACGAAGCAATCCAGCCTAAATTAGACAACCTTTGCTACCACCACTGTATCTGTTTGGTAATTATCACTATAAGCCAGAGACCTGCTCAGGGTTTTGTTTTGGCTTGTCACTGAGCCAACAACACTAATTCCTGAGTCTACTACAAAATTTGAAGATACCATGGTTGAAAATATATTTGTAGTAATATTAAAATAAATATGATCTGCTCGCACACTAAATATATTAATTAAATACAGATTGTGTATCATATACATATACCACACTGCAATTATGTTGTAGAATTACAGGGAAACACATTGCTCTCAAACTTAATTATGCATATATTTAAAAGACAGCCTTTTCTCCTTTTTATTCCTGCCTTCAGATGACAAATATTTGACAGTTCTGTAAGTGCCTGCAGAAGAGTACATCAATGGATCTGACTCTTAATCTGTCTATTTTTTGACTTCACTCATATAGCCTTGACTTATACTCGAGGGATTAAAGTGCACAACCTCCACAATATAATATTATTATATACAGTATTACTATATTACATTACTATATTTACATATTATTATTTTATATATAATATTTAAGTTCTTTTATTCATGATCACTTTGAACATTAGGGTAAAAATATAAAAGCTCTCTATAAATAAAATAAATACATTAATAATTGCAATTAGACAAATATCTGATACTTCATATATGAAACATTCATGTTAACGTTGTGGTGTCTCTTTGTGGTGCTCTGTCTTCCATCAGAACCAGCTCTAGTGTTGGGTAAGAGTTGTCTCCAAGTATTTGGGGTGCCAACACCTGTCATCAGGACTCTCAGCAGTACTCATTCACCTTCTCGAAGAATCTCCTGTAGTGCTCCAGGACTGTGTCTTTGGACACATGTATCATCTGACAGGAAACGGTCTTGGGTTGCTACAATAATGATAATAGCAAAAAAGAGAAAAAGGTTATAGTGAAAATAATGGAGGAAATAAGAAGAACATATTGCTGAGAAGGTGTTGGTGGTTGTTCAAGGGGATGTTTAATCAGAAGGAAAGACAGATCCCCATGAATGAACAGAGAGAAGACATTTGAGTATTGAGAATACTTCCTGGCTGACTTTGCTTACTGAGATGTGGCTTTTGGTCTTTTCTTACTAGTGTCATGGCTAATGACCAGTTCCAGGATTAATCTACAGGTGATGCATCTTTTAGGAAGCTCTAACTTCCATCCAGAATCTATGAGTTCAGGAAGTTCCTGTAAAACCAATGCTGAGCAGTAGCCATAATGCTCAATACTGTGACACTAAGGGTGTGCAGAGATGGCATCAAAATTTTGCTGTTGACTTTAGTCAGCTGGGATGCTGAGATGATTGATTTCATGTTTTGAAAACAAGTGAGTGGTACATTCACAAAATTTCTTATTTTTACCTAAGGTGTCCCTAATCCAGCCAGGGGAGTTGGAACTAGATGAGCTTTAAGGTCCCTTCCAACCCAAACCATTCCATGATTCTATGACTATAAATAATTCATGAGAAACTTACTGTATGTGTTTTCTTTAAAGTTGATATTATGTGATCCATGTTTTTCTCCATCAGAGAAATATGGTTTGCTGGATCATTCTTAAAGGAAACTCTCAGTTCTTTTATGGTGTTTTCAAGTTGACAGGGAACACGACTGCACTAAAAAAAAAAGTCAAATAACAGCAAAATTATATTCTGCCAAATGACTTAACTTTTATTTTTCAGTAAATTCAGTAACTATTTGCATGCATAGCAGAAACAAAATTCTGTATAAATACAGAAAGAGGTACTTTCCTATGTTTTCTGGGGTTTGATAAAAAATCTACAGCAGAAGAGATAAGAAACACATTTAAAAAATTTGTTATAAGGGAAAACAGAGAAAAGAATTGTGAAAGGAGACAAAAATGCATGGGGGTTGCAACCTTATCAAAATCACACTGAGTAGCCAAGGATGTTAGATCTGCCAACTCCCTCTCCCAGCTGTATCTCCCAAGCAGGACAGAAGCACTGTACCCCTCTGTCTGTATCTTAGCCTTCTTTAAAGCTGCAAGCTCTAAACATTTTTTCCTCTAAAACAACAGGCTGGCTGCTCTTAATTATTTTTCATGACCCTTTTTTCAGTTCTCAGAACTTGAGAAATCTGCAGACCACAAAAAAACAAAACAAATCTGCAGAAGACTGATCAACAAGGTTGTGGGCAATAACTTCTTGTGCCAACAAATTGCTTCCTTCAGACACAAACTTTGTGGTCCTTTATAACACTCAACTTCTTTGTTTGCCAAGAGGTAAGAACATTTTGGTGCTTCAACTACTAACCCCATTCACCCACCTTTGGTTCTAAATGACAGCAGGTGATGTTCAGGGTCTGCACTCAGGCAGTAATGTTGAGAACAGCCTCAGAAATAATGTCTCTGCAAGAACTCCTGACATTGCCTTCAGTAGGAGTGCAACCAAGTCTCAGAGACCATAGTCATAGAATTGGATATTTATTTCCATAGCTTCACTGAATTTGACAGAAGTGCTCATGCAAAATTAGCATATGTATTCCCTTTCAGTGGGATTCAATCTGTTTTTGTAGTCTAACTCTCCTTCCTTCAAGATCAGCTACAAAGCATCATCATTTTTCAAATAATTATCAACAGCAGAATAAAGAAATTTGAAAGTCTTACCTGAAATTTTCCCTTGGGTACTGGGAAAAAGATCTAAAATTTTTAAAAAGAATATACTGTTAGAAGGTATTTCTCCTCCAAGTGACTGCCACATTGTTAAACATCTCAAACTACATATCATCTTCATCAGGTTTTCTATTTCTGAACTTCCTTTGGGGAAACAATTACAGCACCAGCTTCTGAGGAAAGCTTGACATGCAGTGCCTCGAGCATCTCAACTTTAACAAACAAAACACAGGACATACAAACTAGAGCTGAAACTAACCCAGACTTCATTTTATATTTCCATCAAAAGAACTGTAGGAAATGAAGAAAAAGAGATAACGACCCACCTCTTTGTTTGCTAGAGCTGCTAGAGCTCGGAGGTTTTCTTGAAATTCGTCTCCTGCACCTCCCATTGAGCCAGGTAAGCAGCAACTCACCAAGAAGATATAGAGGAACAGCATTTTGGGCTCAAGGAAATCTGTGTTTGATTTATGCACCATACGCTGCCTATATATACCTTGAATATTAGATGAAAGGGAAAGTTTTCTCATATAGGAAAAGGCACAAGACCATAGTGTGAGTTATCATCGGCACTGTGGGATGCCTCAGTGGGGACCGTTTGGGGGTTTCCTTCCTTCTGACATCAAGTAAGGGGAAAATACCTTTGTGGATAAGAGATGTCATTTTCTTAAATTATATTAAAACCCATCGCAGGAAATAGGAGCATTCCTTCTTTAACACAGATCTTTATGTGATTTTATTCTTAATTTCTCTTAATCACATAATCAGAGAGATGGAGATCTGAAAAGCTATGTAGTTTTTACATCCCACTCAGTAATATGCCATCCTTTTTTCAGTGGGATTTTCTAAGATGAACTGCAGTTCAAGGCTGAGTAAAAAATACCAGCAACTTTTTAGACATACATAGACCCTAATGCTACTTAACCAGTTTGGATTCTGTACTCTTCCTCCCTCACTCTCACTGTTTGGGGAAACTCAGCATAGACCACATGGCTGGAAAAGGCATGGGTTTAATTGACAGCACAGCAGTGAAAGCATGGCAGATATTAATGGCTGGAATTAGCTGTCCTGGCATCAGGTGAAAACCTTGTTCCTTAACGTAAGTGGAAAAATTCTATCTACTGAAAAAAACCCAAAGTGTTTAAAAATGGCTGAAGCCTACTTTCAGATGACTGGCAAGGGCTTATGAGAGGGCAACACTCACCCATTAAAAGGTTACAATTTTACAGCAAAATTGGAAAAATCGTTCAATGATGTGAGAAGAGTCATCTGGTTTTCCATAGCTACTTGCTTGAGAGGCCCAGAAAGAAAAAAGACCTTGTGCACATCGAATTATCAGTTTCTCAACACATAATTTCATAAGCAGATCTGTTTAAGTTTTGTTGAAAATACTGCCTAACTAAGTTTTAAAATATTATTTTTAAATTCTTGTCCTAAAATTCCACAAGAAAAACACAACTATGAGTTTAAAAAGCTGTCTTGAAGGGATCTTTTGATCCTACCTGGAAAAGCTTCTGATGAAACTTTTAACAGTAAACTTATGAAGCATTCTGTTGCCACACCACAGCCAAAGAATTACAAGAGGTCCCCTGATGAAAATGTTGGGCTCTAGAAGAGCATGTAGAAATAATACAAGACATACTTCCATTCCTCCGCAGAAATCAGAATTTGGCTGCTCTTACAGTAGTTTAGACTGGAAAGATAAAAGTGCAACTGCTTTTGTTCTTCTACCTAAGTTCCAAACAGATTGTCAGATTTCTAGAAGGAATGACATGATAATAAGCACTGCAGGAAAGAGGTTGTCCCTTCTGCTCCTCAGTCTTTCACGTTCACACTCATATTCATAGATTTATAGACTCTGAAGAGCTGATAACTGTGCTGGTCAAAGGAGAACAATCACAAGTGAGGAAATAATTCCCACTAAACCATCCCACAGCAGCATAAACACAAACATTATTTAGAGAATAGATTTCATATTGGTGGGAAAATAGTGTGTGTGAAACAGAAAACTCTACCAGAAACAATGCTGGAAACTGTCTTCTAATCAACTTTCGCAGAATATTCCAGAGGTGAGACTGGCTCAGAATCAGGGTGTGATCCATGAATCATCTAAAAGCAATCTGGAAAAGTGTTGCTATAGAGAAAGCATTGTGCTGCTGAACAACTGAGTCATACTGAGGGACCTGTAGGGCACGAGACACACAGATGGAATATAATCTGGTGTCTCCTCTCCAGAGGAGTTGTACTGCCTTCTCAAAGATGGGTGTGAACTTTGGCAATTTTTTTACAGGCTGTTCAGCCAATATGGACACCACCTTCTTCTTGTCTCAGAATCTGAAGTGGCCATAGCTTATGTTTTGTGAACCTTTTTTGCACTCATAAAAGGTATGATTATCACCAGAGTACAACTGTAGTCAAAGCCTGAATTGTTGGCCCCAAAACCACCTGCTGGCTACCAGCTTCTAGTAAGGTCTAGACTTACTTCACCTATCATCTCTATTACTCGTTTTAATTACAGATGATCCTGAGATTGAGCACAAATGGCTGTTTTCCAAAATTTGCCTCTGTTACCTAACCATGAACTTGATCTGACACAAGAACTATTTGTGCTGTTTCCCTTCATGGAGAAAATACAGTAAACACTAAAATATGCTGGCAAGTTATTAATCAATTTTGGAGTTGGCTGAAAGTGTAGAAAAATTAGATTCCCAATGCTGTTGGCTCATACAGTGAACCTGAGATGGTTCCCAGCTGGCCAGGGGCTGCTGGGCCAAGGTAAGGGTGTGCATGGCACGTGCAGCCCAACCCTATGTTTAGTTCTGGAGGGACTCATGGTCCTCAGGAGTAGGAAAACAAAACTCCAGAGAAGCAGGAGGAAGGGGCAATCCTCTGGCTTGGACTTTTTTCTAACTGGATGATGAATAGGGCATAGGGAGCAAAAAGGAAGATGTTGTAGAAGACTGGTAAAAGGGGGCAAGGAGCTCTGTTGGCCCTAGAGAGAAATGAACTTGACCAGCCAAAAGGAGTGATCTCCTCTCCTACCCCTGATCATCTGGAACTTTCCTGCAGTCCGTAAAACTGGCTGTCCTGGTTTCATCTCAGCTGAGGTGGAGTTAATTTCTTCTCAGTATTTAGTATAGTGTTGTGTCTTGGATTCAGAATGAGAATAATGTTGATAGTATACTGATGTTTTGGTTTTTTCTAAGTTATTGTATCCTGTCAAGGTTTTTTGTTTTGTTTTGTTTTGTTTTGTTTTGTTTTTGTTTTTGTTTTTTGTTGTTGTTGTTTTTGTGGGGTTTTTGTGGGGGTTTTTTTTGGTTTTTTGGGGTTTTTTTGGTTTTTTTTTGTGTGTGTGTGTGTGTGTGTGTGTGTGTGTGTGTGTGTGCGCCTCCTGGTCTGCCAGTGAGGAGGTACAGGAAAGAAACAGTGAAGGAGCACAGCCAGGACAGGTGACCCAAACTGGCCAAAGGGATATTCCACACCATGGAACATTATGCCCAGTAGATAAACAGGGGGAATTACCTGGAAAGGGTCTGGCATTGGTCAGTAGGGGGTGAGCAATTTTATTGGGCATCAGTTATTTAGGGTTTTTCCCCTATTTATTTTCATTATCATTGTTTACCATTATTATTGTATTTTACTTTGTTTTCTATTATTAAACTGCTCTTATCTCAGCCTATAAATTTTAGATTTGATTCTTCCCATTCCACCAAGGCTGGGGCGGGAGCCAGTGGCTGTGTGGTGCCTCATCACCACAATGTAAGACAGACATTAAAGCTATTAGAGAGTGTCCAAGGGAGGACAATGAGGATGAGGAAGGGTCTGGAGAAGAAGCCATATGAGGAGTGGCTGAGGGTACTCGGTCTATTCAGCCTGGAGGAGACTGAAGGGAGATCTTGCAGCAGGGTACAGCAGCAGACACCTATCTCTTCTCTGTGGTGACCAGCGACAGGACTTGAGGGAATGGCCTGAAGTTGTGTCAGGGGAGGTTTATGTTGGGTATCAGGAAAAGGCTCTTCACCCAGAGGGTGGCTGGGCACTGAACAGGCTCCCCAGGGAAGTGGTCACAGCATCAAGCCTGAGAGCGCTGAAAAGGCATTTGGACAAGGCTCTCGGGCCCGCGGTGTGACTCTTAGAAATGGTGCTGCACAGGGCCAGGAAGTGGTCTCAAAAACCCTTGTGGGTCCCTTCCAACTCAGCTTATTTTGTAATTCTGTGATTTCCAGCTCGCTTTCAATCACGATAGCGCCTCAAAACGTCATCGCTCCTTTCTGAGCCCTCAAGAGACAGCGCGACCCACACGCCTTCCAAGCACCCTGAAGGCGCTCAGCCGGCCCCGGGGGCGGTGCGCGCGCAGCGGGCGGGGCCGGGGCCCGCCGGGGTTGGACTAAA
>JANPWX010000391.1:3829245-3884608 GCA_024734555.1 Trochalopteron elliotii
CGGGGGCTGCCGGGGCGCGGTGCGGCCGCGGCGACGAGTGGAGGTGATCGTGAGGATGAGGGAACAGGGGGTGGCCGGGCCGGGGGTACCGTGGCGGGCTGAGCTCGGTTACGCTCGGACGGCGGGTAGGGGAAGGGCTTTCCCGGGGCATCTCTCTGGAAAACGTCCGCCCCCGGCTCCGCGCGGAGCTCCGCGCGGGAAAGCCCCGCTGCCGCCTCTGCCTCTGCCTCAGTAGGAAATGCCCTTTCCCGGGCCGAGCCCCGCCGGGCGCCCCCGGAGGAGCCGCGGGAGGGCCGAGCCTGGGCCATGGGCCCCCGTGGAACACCCCCCGAGTGCGCAGCCATGCACACACCACACAGGCGTGTTTGCAGTGGGCCGGTGACGGGCCTTGGAGGCAGATTTGTTACCCCCAGACCCCTCCAGGGCCCGGGGCAGCTCCCACCCGTGCACAGTCCCATGGTCCATGCGCGCCCCATGGCGTGGAAAGGCTCGAGTCGTCCCCTTCACAGCAGAAATTAGGACAAGGTGGTGCTGGATATGCCTGTGAGAAACAGCCATTGGCAAAACTTGCACGGTGTTGGGTGTTGCAGTACAAGAGTGGGTTATCAAAGGGAAAAAAATATTGGAGCTTTTCTTATGTTTGTGGCATTCTGAAGATGCATAGTATTCGTGAAGTGGAATAAAGGGTTATTTGGGGGCATTGTGTTTGATTTCATGATGCATAGTATGGCACATAGCTTGGAGTTGATGCTTTTCTCGGTTTGAAACAAATAAGGTTTTGCCTTCATATGTTTTGTACCTTGAGCAGTAACTGAAGAACCTTAGCTGTGTTTTTAAATATATTCATCATATGTTGTGGTCATATAGGTGTTTAGTCAGCCTTCAGTAATTCACTGTGATTTCTGCCTGCTGGATTTTTCACAAAGTTCTGTTTTACAGGATTTACAGTGTTTACACCTCTAACTTCAGAACAGAAACTATTCAGCAAAAATGTCGAGGATTGAAAAAATGAGTATCCTCGGAGTGAGGAGTTTTGGGGTAGAAGATAAAGACAAACAAGTTATCACTTTCTTTAATCCATTAACTATTTTGGTGGGACCAAATGGTGCAGGAAAAACGGTAAGGCTCACTTTATGTTTGGATTTGAGCCATAAATAGGTCTGGAAGGCCTTAAGATGTGAATAATAGTTTCTACAGAAAGGTATTAATCATATTGCAAAAGTCATGGTGTTTGCTATAAACGTTGTTATTAGAAGTCTTCTTTCATTTTCTGCCTGGTATTTGCAGAGCAGTGGTTGATATTTTTAATAGGAAATTGATCCAGATCCTGATTAAAACTGCTTTTGCAAAGTATCATATTTTCATGGTATGCAAAAATTAAAATGTTATTTCTTTCTCTTTATATATCTAACTCATTGGTAAATGTTTGGGCTGTTACTGTGGATTTGTCTGTAGTCTATCTTGGTTACTCTAAATTTGTCTTTATAACGATATACTTACTTCTGTTTTCTTAGACTATCATTGAATGTCTTAAATATATATGCACTGGTGATTTTCCTCCTGGCACCAAAGGAAAAACATTTGTTCATGATCCAAAGGTAAGTCATAGTGACTAGATATAATGTGTGTTAACTCCTAAAATACTCCACTGCACTCAGGTTGTGAATAAAACAGGGATGCTCAAGTCAAGCCTTGAGCTGAAATGAGGAAAAGCAGAGAGCTGGGGGTGATTAGAACATAGCCCACAGCTGCAGAGGCACATGTTCCTTTGGACCTTGAGAAGAGTTTCCCTCATTTTGGTTTGGTTTTTCTTTGCTCCTACCAAAGGTTGCCAATGAAACAGATGTTAGAGCTCAGATTCGGTTACAGTTTCGGGATGTCAATGGGGAGCTCCTGGCTGTGCAGCGCTCCATGGTCTGTACCCAGAAAGGCAAGACTCCAGAATTTAAAACACTGGAATCTGTCATTACTAGAACAAAGTAAGTTATCAAGTGTTTCTTCTTACTTTGGCATGAAGATAGGTTTGGATTTGGTATATTTTTATGCATCACATAAGAGAAAATTACATAATGTATTCCTTGACATAGCTACTAGGGCTTTTAGATTATAAAGATGTGTAGTTTCATTACTTTATCTGTTAGGTGATTAAAAAATCTCACATCTGGTAGCCATGGTGTTAAGAAATTACTCATATCTGTTGACTTGCTTTTATTTGAAAACTTTGTTAGTAATAAGGGTGGTGAGGCACTGGCACAGGTTGCCCAGAGGAGCTGTGGCTACCCCATTTCTGGAAGTGTTCAAGGCCAGGTTGGATGGGGCTTGGAGCAGCCTGGTTCTGTGAGTAGCATTCCTGCTCATGGCAAAGGAAATGAGATGGGCAGTATGGACGTTTCCAACCCACATCATTCCCTGATTCTGTGACTGTAGGATACAGTTTGAAACTATCACTGTGTGGAGTATGTAGGATTTACTTTCTTTAGTACCATTTTCGGTTTCAGATAGTTCTTGGCCCGTGTTTAACTCCCGTCCCCGCTGTTTAAGTATATTCCTTTGACTCAAGAGCTCTCCTGCCCCCTCTCGTGGTTCCTCAAGAGTTCTAATCTGTGAAACTGACTTCAAGAATTGGCAGTGTTAAATGCCTTTGTTGAGCATGGTAATTTTGTGCTTAAAAATTGTTAGTTGTTAAATTTTTTGAAATTTGGGTATGTTAAAATGGTAAATGGGTATGTTTGGGTATGTTAAAATGAGGTTGTACTGTTAAAATGCAGTTCACTTTTTGAAGAATTTGCCAGTAACTTCTTTGGGGATTTTCTTCATCTCCACAGGCACGGTGAGAAGGTCAGTCTGAGTTCCAAGTGTGCTGAAATAGATCGGGAGATGATCAGCGCCCTTGGTGTTTCCAAAGCTGTGCTTAACAATGTCATTTTCTGTCACCAAGAAGAATCCAACTGGCCATTAAGTGAAGGGAAGGCCCTGAAACAAAAATTTGATGAGATCTTTTCAGCAACAAGGTTTTTCCCTTTACTTTAATTAAATAAAAACTAAGTAAAAATGTCTTCTCATAAGTGTTACTGAAAACATTTAAGACACTTTCACACGAGTATTGCTGTATTGCCAAGGCAGCTGATGTTTTACTTCTTTTAAAGGTATATCAAAGCACTCGAAGCTCTGCGTCAGGTACGACTGAAACAAAGCTCGAAAGTGAAAGAGTGTCAGACAGAACTGAAGTACCTAAAACAGAATAAAGAGAAAGCACAGGAAATCCAGGATCATCTCAGCAACAGAGAAGCTCAACTGGCTGCTTCTAAGGAGAATGTAATATCAATTGAGAACCAGCTTGAACCTCTAAAGGTAATTTCCATCAGGATTATGTTAATACTTTAATACAAAACAATAAAAGAAGTGAAAGGTGGAAGAATTTCTTGGTTAAAATCTTCCACTTTTGTATCTAATCCTTTGTCCTGCAGCAGAATCAAGTGTACCTCAACTCACCTGGCAGATGCTGCTCTAATCTGTAAACAGTCATTGAAGGGTTGAGAACAGAATTCTTAGCAGCCTTGGGTTTTTGTCAGTTTAAAATCTCTCAAATTTAGCTGGTATCTGAAACCATTTTAAGCTATAACAAAACCAAAAACCAGACTAAAATATTCCATATTTTAAAAACGTATTTAGTGAAACTGGAGGTTTTGCACTTAAACTAATTGATTGTGGGGTTCATGGACTGATGAAATACTTCTCCACATTCTTTTGCAGAGCTCTCTGGCAGTAGTTGAACAGAACCTCACTAAAGTAATGAGGCTGGACAATGATGTGAAGGCCCTTGAGAGCAGGAAGCGGCAGATGGAGAAAGATAATCAAGATTTGCAACAGAAGATGGAAAAGGTTGCCTCTATGACAAAAAACTCAGATTATTTTACTTTATTAGTCTGAGAAAAACAGTTTTCCAGTTTTGCTTGCTGCAGATTTTCCCCCTGTATATCTTATTATAGAAAGTCTGCATGTGAGGTGTTAAACTCTTATTCTTTTAATTCTGTTCCGGTAAAAACTGCACATTTTTAAAACATCAATAATTGACTTATAAATTTGTATGTGGTGTACAGGTTTTTCAAGGAAGCAATGATCAACTGAGGGATAGATACCAGAACCACCAGAGAATAATGAAGGAGAAGGAGAAGAGATTGTTGGACTGTAAGCGAGATTTAGATAGAGCCACTAAAGAGTGCCAGAGATTTAACAGTGAGAAATCAGAGCTGCTTGTTGAACAAGGTATTTCAGACTTCATTTATAGTCTTGTATGTTTTCTAATGTAATTGAGAGCTGAAATGGAACTACTGATTATTGAAGTGATCTGAACTGAATAAAACTTCTAGAATGTGTATTAGTTCAGGTTCAGTGGGGTGTGAGAGTCTTGCTGGTGGACAAGTTTTGGTGTTTTTCTCCTGGAGTTTCTAATGTGCCTTTTTTTCTGAGCTACAATTATAGCATGTAGTATATTTGTCATATAACAGAAAAAGCATGAAAGCTGAATGCCTATAGCATTCTCCATGTCTCACATGGACTGGGAGGACTGGGGACAAGTCAAAGGGCTTTAAAGTAAATACTCTTTCAAATGTATATCCCTTTCTGGATGGATTATGGGAACTTCAGCAAAGCTGTAGTAGTTGAGTCACAGAATATATGCATACATAAAATATGTTTATCTTGCTTTTGAATTACTGATTTATTTAATTAATAAAAATTTACTCACCTGAAATAGCAATCTTTACCTACAGCTTGTTTTTATTCCGTAGCTTTTTGTATTGTTGAAAAATACTTCAAGGTTTCAAAGGCTTCCAGCTGGCTTTGAATCCTAAGCATGCCTTCTGCTTCAGTGTTTGAACATTTGTGTCACTTTTTCTCTTTGTGGAGGTCGTCTCCAACTGCAGGCAGATCGTCACCAAGAGCACATAGTGACCAGGGATTCTCTAATCCAGTCTCTGGCAGCACAGCTGGAGTTAGATGGCTTTGAGCAAGCCCCTTTCACTGAAAGGCACATTGCCAGTTTCCACAGGCTGGTGAAGGACAGACAGGAGGGAGATACAGAAGCTGCAAATCGGATGATGGTAAGGATTTTGTTGTTTAAGTAGTGTCATTTCTATGGGCCATTGATGTTTTATTTATTGCTCCATATGGGTCTTAATGGTGCTGGGAGAAAGTGTTGGTGGGGGGCAGCTGAAGTTGGTTTTTTTCTGGAGTTCTTGCTTATGTGTCATCTGCATCTTTCCATGGAAGTTAGTTTTGGAATTAGGAAAAGGCTGAAAAAGGCTGTTGAACAGGCTGTTCATCAGAGAGGTTCTTCTAGCAGTCCTCATGCAGGTGAATCACTGATAAGCTCAAAAACCTGAGGAAGAATTACAGTGGGCAGCTGGTTTAAAAATAAACAACTTTTTCTTGAAATCACGTTCAAAATGGAGTTGCTGTCACTGGTATGCATCTGCATCTTCCTATTAAAAATATTTCAGCAGATAATTTTGGACAAGGTGTAGTTTTCTCAGTATTTCAATGTTTTACTGTGGTGAATAATGGCACACTAGTGTGAAAAAGTATTTTAAAATATTTTCCTGTGAAAAAATAATTAATATATTGTTGCTGATCTTCTTTCAGAGAGAATTTGCACAGAAAGAAGCAATGAAACAAAAACAGATAGATGAAATAAGAGACAAGAAAACTGGATTAGAAAGAACCATTGACCTGAAGTCAGATATTCAAAGTAAGAAACAAGCAGAGCTGAAGAACGTGAAATGTGAATTACAGCAGTTGGAGGGGTTTTCAGACAGGATTGGTGAATTGGATGAGGAGATTGGCAAGATGGTAAGTTAGTGTGTAATTGAAGAAATTACAGAAGCTTGAATTAAAAACTTCTGGCTTTATCATTAAAAATAATACCAAAACCCATACCCCTGCCCCCCCACCTTGATGTTTACTCTTTCAGATGTGTTTCTTCCCTTTTAATACCCTGTGTGCTTTGTCTGTTCAGATAGTGCACCCTTTGGGGCAGGGTCTGTTCACTGCCTTGTTTTTGTACAGTCCACACATAGAATGTGCTGCTTGTGCTTGGTGAGTTGTAAACAGGGTAATAGTAGAGCTGCCAGTTAGGAGATTGGTTACTCTCAAATTACTGTGCCAGAAACTGAATTGAAAGTTCTGTACTACCTACATTTTTGGAGATAACTTGCCTGTGAGATGGACTAGTTGGTTATAAGTATTTTATCTGATGAAGTAAAGTTACAAGCATTTTATGTTCTGGCTGAACAGCTGCTTGTGCCTTTGTAGCCAAATATTTTATGTTTGTCAGCAGTACATGAATTCTGCTTGACAGTGTTTTTCCTAGCCTCTTCACTAGGGTAATTCCAAATTTAATATACAGTAGATACTAAAGTACAGAAAATCAAACTAAGTATGAGTGAGCTCTTCTGGTAAAAGCATGAGCAAGTTGAGGCAATACTGCATTCCAGGACTGCATCCAGGATCTGCGTGGGGCTTTCCTTTCCCCACACCAATGTCACAGCCTTTGTCCTATGTATTCTTTACAAATCTTGTGTCATTCCTGTAACAGCTACTGATGCTGCTGCCAGGCAACTGAAGAGCTTCCTTCTGTTTCCTTTTGCTAGAGCTTTACTGATTTTTGTAATTATTTGTGTCTTCTGGGCTTTTATTTTTTGTATAGGGACATGAGCTGGAGAAGGCTGAGAGGAACAGCAATGTAGAAATACTGGAACAGGAAGTACAGACTCTGCAAAATGAGAAAATAAACCTGGACAAAGCTCTTAGGAGGTTGGATCAAGAGATGGAGCAGTTGAATCTACACACCACAACAATTACCCAAATGGAGATGCTGAAGAAAGACAAAGTAATGTTTTTATCAATATCTCATAAGAGAGGGACGTGAAATTGATACGGTCTCTCCAACATTTGTGCATTTTTCAGGTGTTTATCAACAATCAGATGTAGAGCTTTTGTCTGACTTCATAGAAGCTATTATCTTAAATGCATTGATGGCTATAAACCTGAAGATAGAAAAATTTCATTTAAAATGCTTCCTTTCCCCAGGCAGAGAAAGAAGATCAAATCCGAAAAGTAAAGTCAAGACATTCTGAGGAGCTAACATCACTGCTGGGATATTTTCCCAGTAAAAAACAACTTGAAGACTGGCTTCATGGTAAAAATAAAAAGATTAATCAGACAAGGGATACTCTCGCTAATCTTAAGTAGGTATTAATTTAATCAATTATTTCTCCACATGTTTGTATGTAATTACGAATTTAAATGTTGGAAAGTTTAATACATTTAAAATACTTTTTAGTTTAATTCATGAGTGTGTCATTCATATAGTTGTTTAATTCATATAGATATCTGCAAAATCAGAGAAAACACCCTGCAGAGTTCCTGTGATACAGAGGTGATACAGTTTGTGCTAGTTAATAAAATCACACTATTTGTAGTGTGTCAAAACCAGCACTAAAAGAAGAGAGCAGAATAGTGATCTGGAATATCCTTAATTATTTGTACTAATTGTAGCTGAATGAATGTGCCTGGGGCTGGAAATTGCTGGTCTTCTGATTTTCTCATAAGTCACAGTGTGGTTATATCTTGTGTGATACCACAAATTTATGTGTGATTACCTGTTCCTGGTTTCATTTGATTATATAAAACAGTTAGAATAAGAAGTTTCTCATCAGTAATCATCTAGAAAACAAAAAGAATTTAAAATTAAACACTTATGCTGTACTTGGATGAATAAGAAGTTCATGCTATAGATTCCTGAAAAATCAATAAAGAAGAACTGGTGAATAGTTCTGTAATTCCAGTTTCAGATTGTCTTTCCATGGTTTTTGGTTTTGCTTCAATAGTCTAAATCTTTGCATTTGGGTAATAAAAGTGTTTCTGCATTAATATTTCAGCAAGCAACTGGCATCAGTAGAACATGATAAAACTTACACCAGTCGTGAGCTACAAAAAAAAGAAGCCCAGTTGTCTGATCATGAAGCAAAACTTTTTGATGTTTGTGGAAGTCAAGATTTTGACAGTGACCTGAACAAACTTCAAGATGAGATTGAAAAAAGTTCCAAGCAGCGAGGTAAATTCATGTATAGCTTTCCTTTTTTCCCTGAAATGCTAATTTAGCTGATTATGCACTGTTTATTCAACATGAGTCTTCTGTTTGTTTTTCACCCAGCTGTGCTTGCTGGAGCCACTGCAGTTTATTCACAGTTCATTACACAACTGACAGAGGAGAGCCAGTCTTGTTGTCCAGTTTGCCAAAGAGTTTTTCAGACAGAGGCTGAGCTGCAAGATGTCATTAGTGATCTGCAGTCTAAACTGCGCCTTGCCCCAGACAAACTGAAGTCAACAGAGTCTGAGCTTAAAAAAAAGGAGAAAAAACGTGATGAAATGATGAGTCTTAAACCACTGCGGTAAAGTACTTAGGAAACCAGACTGTTACAGGCTGTTTTCTTTTAAATGCGTGGGTTTTGATTATAATAACTATGCAGACATCAAGGAGGCTTTATTCTAGGACTGGTTAATTAATTTCGAAATGTCACTGTTGGGATAAATATTTTGAGAGAATTTGAGGATGTGTGAGGGTAGAACTTTCCTTCACAAGAGGGCACTCTTGTTTAGTGCTTTGTACCGTCTCCTGAGCACTTGCTGTAATGAAGTTGAAAACCAAGAGATTTTGTTTGCTTGTTTGTATAATCTCACCTAAAATGAGGGCTGTATTACCTTAGCTGGGTATGTAACATAAGCTTAGTTAAATGTGGGCAAGGTTAAGGGGATTCTTTTTTAGCTAAATTTAGTCTTTCACTACTAAATCATATCACAGATTTTGTCATCTTGAATGTCTTCAATTTATGCTGCTGTTTCTGACCAAGGAAATTTTAGGGATTTGTATTTTATTTAAGGCAAACTGTAGTGGAGCTCCAAGATAAGGAAATTCCAGACCTGAGGAATAAGATCCAGAATGCAAACAGACACTTAACAGACCTGAAGAGCAAGGTGGAAGAACAGGAATTGCTCCTCCAGACAGCTTTATCTGAGGAAGAAGCTGCCAAAGCATGTTTACAGGATATAACTCTGATGGAAAGGTATCAGGTATGCTTTGGTAACTTTTTTTTAATACACAAAATGATATTCACTTGCATTTAAATATGTTGTTATTCAGTAATACGACAAAACTTTGAGGTCCTTATTCTAAAATACTTCCAAAGACAGTATAACATAGGTGATCTTGTACTATTAAAACTTCAATTTACAAAAATTTATTTTTTTTGAGCATCACAAAGTCCTTTCTGATTCAGTTTTGTGCTATATGAACTGAAAAAAGAGATGTTAAACACTAATACAGTAGTAATGGTACTTTTCCTCATACTTCCAGACTGATATTAGGGATGTTGAACGAAAAATTGCTCAGCAGGAGGCTAAGCTGCTCGGTGTCGATTTAAGTAGAACTATGCTTCAAGTAAGCCAAGAAAAACAGGAGAAAAAACACTTGTGGGATACAGGTAGGTCCTACAGACCTGTTATTTCCTTTTTATGCTAAAAGTAATGTTCCAAAAATTCTTGCCATTAAAATTTTAGTTTACTTATTTTATGTTCTCAAATAACTGTATTATCCTAGTTCGTTGTTACTGGTTTTCAGAGTCATACCAGCTTAATTTAGAGATGAATTTTCCTAAGGATTGCAATAATGGTTTTAATAACAAATTGACTCTGTTTTCATCTGCAGTTACTAGTAAAATTGAGTTAAAGCAAAAACTGAAGCAGGACCAGCAGAGCCAGATTCAGCAGCTGAAGAGTGCAGCTAATGAGCTGAAGGCAGAGAAGCTGCAGATCGTCAGCGGCATGCAGCGGCGGCGGCAGCTGGAGGAGCAGACTGTGGAGTTAACCACTGAGGTTCAGTCCTTATGCAGAGAGATCAAGGTCAGAAATACTCTTCATTGTCTAACCCTTAGCTTTGCTGGCCTTGAAATGAAAAATAATAATCTTGTCATACTTAATATTGTCTCTAGTCCTAGACAATGGGATGGATTTTTAAATGTTTGTCCTGTGCTGCTATTGTGTATCCTTGGGAATTTCCAGAACTTTTTAATACATATGTTCACATTTCCTTTTTTTAATACACACAAAAAAGAAATAAGTAACCACATTGCTTTTTTTACTGCTTGAAAAATTATTGATCTTTACCAGAATGCAAAAATAAAAACTACTTTTTCCAACTACTTTTCAGGAAGCAAAAGAACAGGTATTTCCTTTGGATGCAAAGTTAGACAAATTGCAGCAGGAGAAGGAGGAACTAGTGAATAAAAGGACTGCAAGCACTAAGGAAACACAAGAGAAGGTTTGTTTGCTCTCAGCATAGCTGTGACATAAGATTAGATATTGTTTTTCAGGCATGGATGGAAGCTGTGGTACTGAGTTTGCTTTTAGGAAACATCAGTGACTCCAGGAGGTGCTTTAGATTGATAGACCTTTTAGGGAAGAAAAGAAACGTGTCAGTCAAGACATGAAATCAATTGTAATTAACCTTTGGCAGTCTTGAAAATAGACTTCTTGGGACATTTGGCAATATTTAGTGGCTGATGACATTCTAAAGCCCTTCCTAATAGATGCTAAAAGAGGAATAGCAAGAATGACCATCACCTGTCCTTGCCTAGAGACACACTGGTTCTTCCCAGGTTAAGTGGCCCTCATTCATGTTGGGAAACATTTTCATGCTTATAAGAAGTACTGGGATTCTAGAAGCTGGAGACCTTATTAGAAAACTGAAGGCAGTTACAATAAGGAATTGTATTTTGGTAGTAGTGTTATCCAATATCTTTGGTACAGAGCATACCTGTTCTTGGACATAAGACCATACTTCATTTGAAATCTTTTCTCTGCAGATGAATGCCATAAATGAGAAAGTTAAAGATATAAACAAGTATGTGAAAGAAATTGAAAACTATATTCAACAAGGAAAAGAAGACTATAAAAAGGTAATCTAAAAACCAGTCAGTAAAAAGTTGGCATCAAAAGTACTTTTGTTTTTAAATCATATACCATTTTCTTAATATTTCTTCAGCAAAAGGAGTCTGAACTTGAGGAAGTAAATTCTCGTTTGGCTGCCTGTGAGAAACAGAAGGAAAAGATAAGTAAAGAGATGGAAACGACCCGACAAGATGTTGACACTCAAAAGGTGGATATATTATTTAAAGTATACTTGGCACAGTTGAAATAATTCCTAGTTTTGGTTTCTCTGCCTGTGTCTGTAGTGGTGTGAAATTCAGCTTCCTCTTGACTTATTTGATCAGTTGTTAGTCAGGGTAGCTGCTATACATGCATTAGGCTGAAAATAGTCTTGAGATTTGTATGTGCAAATTTAAAAATTATCTCTAACTATCATCTTATGGTATTTCTAAGATTAAGTCTGGTGGGATAGTAGTCAGCATTTTGAGGAGTATCTTTATATGGAGGATACCTGTCCTTATAAGTAACGTTCAAACTGCAGGTACCAAAAGTTGTTTGCTACTCCAGATTTATCATGTGCTTTAAATTCTTGTGTATGTGTTTCAAATACTGTTTACATTCCTTATAGGAAATGTGTCTTTCCCCATTCTACCCCTTCAGTTACTGCCTTCTGTTGCCTACCTGTGATAGGGGACTTGGTTAAATCTCATCCTGGGTTGAAACCAGGACTAGTTGTCCTGGTTTAAACATGGGTTAATATTCTCAAAAAGAATCACTCTTGTGTTTACTTGAGACAGTAAACGCTGCTAAGTGTTATCCCAGTTTGAAAGATAAAATAATATTGCTGATTTCCATTTTGCTCTATTTCTAGGACAAGGTAAGGTCTCACTGTGATAATTTTTGTTATCAGTTATTTTATGCTTGCAGCATGTTTCAGAGTTGTGCAGAAACTGATACATCATAATTGATAACTAACATAGTGAAACATGATACAATTTCTTGCTTTCTTTGGAGCTAGATACAGGAAAGGTGGCTGGAGGATAACCTCACTTTGAGGAAGCGGAATGAAGAGCTAAAAGAAGTTGAAGACAATATAAAACAACTTATGAAGGAGATGGGAGAAATGAAAGTCCTCCAGATGAAAAAGTAAGCTCCTTCAAAACAGAATGGTGTGCTTTACACAAGAATTCATTGTACATCTGAACGTTGTAGTCACTGTGTTTTAGTGTATCCTGGTCCTATTTTTGCCCCATTCATGCAGACCACTTCCTCCTTCACACCTGTGTTTGTTTCATATCCCTGTGCCAACAGTGTAAATGACTCAGTGAAATTATATATTGCTTCTGGCTAGAAATAGAGATAGCTGCTCAAACCTGTTCCAGTCCAGTACTTCTCATGATGTTGACTGAGAAATCCACATTTAAATAATTCATGCTTCTGGATGAGAGTAGTTTCTATTTTCAGTCTGCTCACTTAGTTCCCAGCTAAGTGAAAAAGTAAAATTTTACTGTAGTAAAAATTTTATGTTTACTACAGTAGTTTAGTAATAATTGCTTAGATAATAAACACTTTTGAAAAGTAATTATCCCTTTGCTGGTTCTTGCATGTGAAATATTTATTTAGTATGCTAGAGCTTACCCAATAATTTGGCTTATTTTGCTCAGTATTCATCTATAAAATTATTTTTTTTTGTTTCTGCATATAGCACTTTAGCATTTGAACTTGACAACTTGCTTCTCCCACTCAGGATAGTGATTCGAATATGTTCTTAACAAACTTAAAACTATTTTTATTTCAATAGTGGCTTCATTTCTGTGGCATTACTACTATAACTTTAACTGTTACAGACTTCATAGATATGATACAATGAGTTGTTGTCTAACAAACTCAAAATTAGACCCCTGATTAAAAAACTGAAGCACTAAATACAAAATACTTGTGTATCAATTATGGTTTTCCAGTGAGCAGAAACGTTTGGAGGAGAAAATAGAATCTCTGAAAAGGAACCACCACGTTGCCCTTGGCCGCCAGCGCGGGTTTGAGGAGGAGATTGTTCGCTTTAGGAAGGAGCTCAGGGAGCCACAGTTCAAAGATGCAGAAGAAAAATACAGGGACATGATGATTGTCATGAGAACAACAGAGCTGGTGAACAAAGACCTGGACCTTTATTACAAGGCTCTTGATAAGTAAGTGTTGTCAAATGAGGGAGATTCTTAAATGTTTTCATCTTTATTAGTATTGATAACCTTGATGCAAGAGCAGCTTTCAATTTCAGCCTTTCAGGGTAACTTAGAGTAAATTGTTAGGATTCCTTGAGATATATAATTTCTCTTTATAAATTCTGGCATTTAAATGTTAAGAAAACATAACAAGGTATAACTTCCTAATTAAATTAATGAAACTGTACTGGAAACTGCACAGGATTGGTATGATGGAGGAAATCTGTAAGTTAATGCCTATAATGTACATATATTAAATTGCATTGATGGCAATAATTGGAATTTAATATAGTCATAATAAGTCTGATATTTGTGTTCCCAATTCTCTGAAAGACTTATTTGGAGTTTTGTTTGTACATATTAGGACTTACATTTGTAGTACAGCAATAAGTGAGAGATAAGGAGAGGTGAAATTGATGTTTAAATCCTTCATTTTTAACCTGAGCCCTTCTACTTTCATTTCTGTAGCAATATATTTTAGCATCTTCTGGTCATATCTTAACATGAATAAGATATGCCATGTAGGTTTCTTGTTTCCCATGGCATTTTCTCAGGTAAATAATTGTGTTTTAAAGAATATTACAGTATAGAGGGGGTTTTTGCCCTTTTCCAGTGTGGGTGGTTTTGTGCTTGTATTAAAGAAAGTAAGATCATAAGAAACTTGTCTGGCATTTGATGGAAAGTGTAGCAAGTTTGTTCTTGTTTCTGTTTCCTTTGGAAGCTTGTTTGCTAGTCTTGGACTGACTGGGCAAAAATAGCATCTCAAAATTGGTAACCGTATACAAAATAAAACATGTGGCTCCCTAAAAACCCTGTTTGTTTGGTTATAATGATGGAGTAGCAGTGAACAATGTGATGGACAGTGGGAGAGGATTTTGGAATCAGTGGATACATTTCAGGAAATAGAAAACTGATGCTCAGTGGCTGACAGATAAATATTAGGAATGGAAAAAGAGAAAGAGAAACATTCTAGCCACTGTAGGAATTCTCAATACACCCATGTCTTGAATAAAGTATGGAATTTTTGCCTTCTATTTAAAAGAGTTTACTAGTGCTGGAAATAAGAGCACGGAAGAGTAATTATGTGGTTGAGGATACAGCATAATGGTCAAAAAGAGAAACAGAGTAAATGAGAACTTTCCAAGTTGAAAGGACATTCTAGAGGAGCCCTGTTCTAAGCTGGTTTGATAATAACATTAAATAAACATAATATTAGAATGTAAGCTAATCCAAAATTTATTGTGTGACGATCTGAGTTGTTCAGAATGTGGTAAGTGTTCCCTTTCAGTTGAAATGGAAATGCACTCCAAGAATTTCCTTTTTAGAATTTTTTTCTCTGATATCAAATCATCTGTTGTTTCTATTTAAGGCTAAACAGGAAAACAGTCTGGTAATTTCAAGAAAAATAGATAAGGATCACTTAGTGGTAATCGTCTGAAAAATCAGTGAGACAAAATGCTAACTCTAATGGCCAAAGCTCTATCTGTGGCTGGGAAAACCAACACTTTGGGTATTCCATGCTATCAGAGGATCTTTATTGACTCTATTTAGAGATTCATGATAAATATTGATGAGGAATGCATTCTTGGGGTTAAGTAAATAGCTGAAAATACTTCATTTTTACTTAACAAAACCTATTAGAGCTGATAGCTGAGGATTCCCCAAAACAGGTGGAAGAGCAAAGGTAGAAAAGGCATATGTAAAAGTCAGTTTCAGAAGCATATTTTATTTCCACCACATTTTTTGAAAAAAGACATTGCCATGAAGTGAGTGAGCATTTTTTTCATTACAGAGTAGCTTTTCTGTAAAAAGCCAGGTTAGGAATGCAGTGTCCTGTCCTTTTCTGAGTGTTTGTAAGATTTCATCTGTTAATGAACTCAAGTCATGCTACTATGTTAACCACAGAAATTAAATTAAAAGTTATTAATAATATCCTGTGTTACTTTTGCTGTTGAAGAGAAAAGTAGTTCTTGTCCTAATGCCTGTTTGGGTAATTACAAATTATATTCTCCATAGGAATTCTGTGCTCTGAGGAGACTTCTTTTCTTCTTTCCTGCTGTTGTTTGCTCTGTTGACAGACAGTGCCACAGAGTAACACTCCTGTTCTGGAAAACTTAACATCAGATTCATCTTCTTGGTGTCAGACTGAAAATAAACCTCACACATAAATCATAAATCTCTTAAAAAGTGAGGTAAAGTCATTCTCCATTGAGGGACTGCAAATGTATTTATTGTCATTACTTTCCAGCTTCTTAAAACTGAGCTGTTTGTGAGCATAGAATTACTTACACAATGGCATGTTGTTACTCTTCAGGTACTTCTCTCCAAAATAAACAAGTATTTTCTATATTTTTAGTAGAAGTATTAAGGGAATGGAAAGGGATCTGCCACCTGCCTTAAAGCCCTAGCAGTCCATAGCAGTCCATGGTTGCATCTCTAACAGTTTACATTTTTTGCTGTTTTTTAGAGCAATAATGACATTTCATAGCATGAAAATGGAAGAAATTAACAAAATAATTCGGGACCTGTGGCGAAGCATTTACAGAGGACAAGGTATGTAATAATTTAAGTTTTACCCAGATGTATCCATTTGATATTGAGCACTGCATATGGAAGCATGTTTGTTCACAGGATGGGAAACAGCTGGTTCCATTCTGAAGGCTGTATCTGTTCTTCACCACTGTAATCTTTTTATTGCACATTATATAGTAACTTGCAGGATAAATAGAGTTAATTTTCACTTTTCTATGTTTTCCAGAGGGCTAGATTTCTTTGACACAGGGCAGTACATGAGTTTATTCCTTCCATTTTGGAAAAGTTAATTTCCAAGTTGGATCTATCAGTG
This sequence comes from Trochalopteron elliotii, assembly GCA_024734555.1. Lineage (NCBI taxonomy): Eukaryota > Metazoa > Chordata > Aves > Passeriformes > Leiothrichidae > Trochalopteron > Trochalopteron elliotii. The sequence goes on from JANPWX010000391.1 coordinate 3,845,296, forward strand.
AGAGTTCTGAATGGAATTTTTGTTGTTACTACATATTATACCTTTTATCTCCCATTAATCCTATGATATTTTTCAAGATTTTTGATAATGAACTGTCTCCTTCCCATTTTCAGATATTGAATACATAGAAATTCGCTCTGATGCAGATGAGAATGTCTCAGCCACTGATAAAAGAAGAAATTACAATTACAGGGTAGTAATGGTGAAGGGAGATACAGCACTGGATATGAGAGGAAGATGTAGTGCTGGGCAAAAGGTAATGGCTCTTTATCTTCAGTGCACAGTAACAGGGATTCTGAAAACTGACTCACCTGAATGCAGAGGAGTCAAGTGACCAAAGAACAGGCAGCTCCAACTCTTATTTATAATTGTGTACAACTTCCTTCAGTCTGTCTGGGTGATACACAAAATATGATTCAACATCTGAACCCTGCTTTGGGCTGCCAAAATCCATTGTTTCAGGTGGGCACTAGGCTGGTGCCCTGCAGGAGTGAAGGGTGTGACTTCCCTCTGTCCTCAGGTTCAAGTCCTCCCATTTTGTCTCTTCCTAGTTACCACTGAGGTTACCTCAGCTTCAGGTCTGTTGATTTGCTCCCCGTTTTTTTCTTTTTCTTTCTGAGCCTTGGTCTTCTTTTTGCAACTGCATCTACTTCTAAGTTGATAGGACCTCTCTTCCTCCTGCTTTCACCTGCTGCTGACTATAACCTTTCAGTTCATGTCACCCACATCACACCTAGCCATACTTCCAGGCATTGCATTTCCTCCTGTAGCATCAGCTCACAGCTTCAGTAACACACACTGGCCAAGTGGCCTGATGACACACCAGCTGTGACAATACCTGTGGTCAGACCTTCATCACAGTTAACCACACCCACACATGTTGAGGGGTTGTTTCCACCTGTGTTGTATTAAATGTGTCCTCTCCTAGAGTAGTTTAGGATGTTGCGTTGTAGTCCGATGTAAATGAGAGTGAAACTTGAACAGGTTTCTTAGCTGAAATTCTGAGAATTCTTTGATCATGAAATGTGATGCCAGCAGTCATGATAATTGGAAAATATTTTTGGCAGCACAGTTTCCATTGAGTGTTCAGTAGTTTTTAGTAGTTCAGAAGATCTTGTAAATGTGATTATACCTGTTGATGCAAAACTAACATAGAAAATGGTAAATCCTACTGTCTTCCATTTTAGTAAGAAGTCAGGAGTTCAGTATCTCAAACTTAGTAATATGCAGACAAACTTCTACCTGCTGCAGTGGGCTGAGCTCGAGCAGAGTGTAGGGGTAATGCAAATGGCAGTGTCATAGTGTCTTTACCTCAGATTACAATTCTTACTTCCAGTGTCATCTGGATTTTGAGTACTTCTTTGTAGAGTCAATCTTTGAATTCAAACTAGAAGTTTCAATGTAGTTTTTCAGTAATTAGTTACTGTCATTTTGTGAACTGTCAGCACATTGTTCTGTAAACTTCAGTCACGGTTTATAATGGCATTAAAAACAGGTTGTTACATGTAGATCCTCTTTAAACACTTTGAAGCTTGAGATTTTTGTATTTTTTTCCTTCCCTCAGGTGCTTGCTTCTCTCATCATTCGCCTTGCTCTAGCAGAAACTTTCTGTCTCAACTGTGGCATTCTGGCCCTGGACGAGCCTACAACCAACCTGGACCGAGAAAACATTGAGTCCCTGGCTCATGCCCTGGTAGAGTAAGTGAGCTCTCCTTGTAGTGCTTTTTCAATACTCATTTGGCAATAGTGAATTATATTTTAAGCTGGCATGTCTTTGTTGTGAGTAGTTTTAGATTCCCTCTCTATCTGGAAAAATGGTATTTCTTACATAATTTGAGGGGGCTTTTTGAGTGGGTAATCAGCACTAGATTACTTGATGGTTCATGTCATTCATTATCAATAATGAAGTTTTTTTGTGCCATGTATTTGCAAGCTCTCTGATGCTGGCATGGGATTTAGGTGAATGCACACTCAATATTTTCTCTTTGTAGGATAATAAAGAGCCGCTTACATCAACGCAACTTTCAGCTTCTGGTGATTACTCACGATGAAGATTTTGTTGAGCTCCTGGGCCGTTCTGAGTATGTGGAAACATTCTACAGGATAAAGAAGAACATTGACCAGTGCTCTGAGATCATGAAATGCAGCGTCAGCTCCCTGAGCTCCAATGTTCCTTAGAATGCCAAATAATTACATATTACAGACAGCCTCACCTGATACATTATACACTGCCTGACTTGACAGAGCTCAGTGTCAGTGTCTGAAAGTGTAGTTCCTTTGTATCTTATTCTCTTGGAAGATTTGTTACAATTTTAGGCAGAGTCTAAAACTGAGACTTTTAAACTTCTTCCCTTTCTACATATTTCTGTGCCTGGGCTTAGTAATCACCATAATTTGAAAGAATTTAAATGAATACCTCATAGTTAAATTTTTATGTACTTTATGCTTTAAAAATTAAAATAAAGTTGTGATGTTCTTTGTGCATGTCCTGTGGGACAAGTTGCAGATTCTCTGGAATAGCTGCAGCTCTGCCTGTGAAATATGGCTTGCTCTCCATCTCTGGCAAGGTCAGCACTGATGGCTGTCACTTTGGTTGAAAGTGTGTTCCTTGCTACCTACCTAGTCTACCCAAAATTGAGAAGCTTCAAACAGAACTTTTACTACTTTCTCTACAAGGTAACCTGACTCCAGCTGTACAAAGGCAGAACCTTCCCCAAGTCAGTTTTGCTTCAGAATAAAGCAAAGGCCCATCTCTGTACCAGATAAATGAGAGAATTCTCTGCTCAGTGAGTTATGTCACATTCTGATTCTTCATGGCAGGGTCTCCAAATGGGAAAGTGGAACATAAACGTCACAGAGATTTAGTGTGGATGCTGAGCTTCACCTGCCCTGCTCTGACTTCTTCCTGAGGCTCTTTTCCTTGGTGTGACAACAGCTGCAGGGCCCCTGAAACTTGGCAGCCCCAGGGAATCTGTCAGGGGGAGTGACAGTGGAAAGCCATGGGGGTGGCCTGCTGCAAAGTGCAAAGAGCCTGTTCACCGTGAGTCCTGAGGCTGCACAAACCATGCCTTGCTGCCTCTGAAGCCATGCAAGCCCTGAGGGAAGCAATTTCTGGGTCCCTGTTTCTTTGTAGGCAAGTCAGGGGGTACCTTGAATTCTTGGTAGGAGTCCACAATCCTTTAAATCCTTGCAAGCAGCAGTGGGTCCCTCCTCAGCAGTGTATGACCAAAGCACAAGCTCAGAGGAAGAATGTTTAAACCACCACGAAAGAAAGTTAAATTCTGTAACATCAGGACATTTCTCTTTGGCAAATGCTTAGAGCCTGAGAACACTGCATGTTGTCTTCCTTCTCTTCCAGGATGCAGATATCCCTTTATTTTGCAGGGATAAGGAGAGGTTGACAGGGGAGGGGTGCACCTGGCATATATAGACAGAGCCTGGGGCTGGCTGAGCATGATGGAGCAGGGCCTTTGCCCCTGAAGCTGGTGCACTGAGCCCCTCACATTACATCACACACCTCTCATACAACCTGCTGAGGAGTCTGGATATCTGCACAGAAAAGGACAGAGCTCTGATTCTTCTTGATGGCAAAGGCTGAGCCTTGGCCAGGGTGAATGGCAGTAGGTGCCTTAAAGAGTAATGGCAGAAACCAAGATCGTCAGCTAACGATTATTTCCACCCAAATTTTCTGAAAATTCTGCAAGCCACCAGTGTCAGGGTGACCCCAGTCATGAGGAAACCACTCAAAGATAAGAAAATGAATGGGACTTCCTAGCAATTACGCTTTTAACAATTCCCCAAAAAAGCAATGAACACACAGCTGGGGAGGGAGGGGGGGAGAGCAGGAATAGGAAAATGCTGCTAACCTGTGTTATATTTGCAGTTTTAAATATGAAGCTTCACTGACTCTAGTAGTACTTCCTGAAGGGAAATTTTCTGAAAGATACAATCAACAGAAAAAAAAAGCGCCTGTTTATTTTAGCATGACTGCACACCCCAGCTCTGCACTGTCATCAGAAGTGACTCCCCAGCCTTTGTAAATTCTGTCCTGCTATTTCTCCCAAGTTAAGGCTGTGGCTCACAGTTTCTCTGTTAAGTACATTGGGTGCATTTTACCTAATTTGCCTTTCCCAAGTTCATCCTCACATGTACTTGGACATTAAACATTTTTCCAGAAGATAGGAAAAACACAAGAAGTGTAGTGGGAAACCAACCTCTTCAATATCAAATCAATTTAAATGATTTTTGAAAATTCACTGAATAATTTGAATAATCCACGGAAAAGAGAGTGCCTGCCCCATGGTTTTCATGTGGACTAGAAAATAAAGTTTTGATGTGAATTAAGCATAAGAGAAACTTCGAACACTTTCATGATATTCTGCTGTTGATGGGCACCTTGGGAGAGTGAGGGCAGAAATGGCCCTGGTTGTGGTGGTGCCCACAGGAGGCAGCAGCAGACAGGCACCATCAGCTGCCCCAGCTCCACATCGAGGGTATCCCTGCTCTGCCCTGGCCTCCTGCCCTGGCGCTCGGGGACAGCCACCACCCAACGTGGGAGGGCTGGAGGGGAGGGTGGCACAGGAGCAGAACATCCCAGGAGGGGGGTTCTTGCCCCTACGTGATAATACACCAAGTGCAGAACCAAGCAGAGACATTTTATGGCGAACAAAGCACAGATTTATTGCTCTACCTCGTGGGGCAGGTGACGAAGTGGTGAAGAAAGTTTCTGTCCACTTCCCATTTTGGTGGGAGTGGGGGTGGGTTTCCAGCAGGGAGACCACAGCACCCAACCTCCAGACAGCAATCCATGCCCACAGCTCAGAGGAACATGAACACACTCGGATACACTGTGGTTAAGAGCCAAAAATAACAAAAACATCAAGTCAGTGGAATTTCTGTAGGGAATTGAGCTGAGATTCAGGCAATTGCCTGGGATGGTAATTGCAAAGCCACTTGTCTGAGGGCACCAAACACCTACTGTGCCCGTTGTCCTAGAAGCGTTGGTTGGGTGCAAATCCCTTCCAAGTAACTTAGTCTGGCTGCAGCCTCAGCCCTGGCAAATCCTTTTGAAGCCTGGGATCTACAGAAGATGGAGACCTTTCTTTGGCATGCACTGCTCAGGGGAGAGATTTTCCTTACGCCTCTGTGTCACAGCATCCATTTGTTCAGTTCCATGATTATTCTTGCTTTATCTGCACTTAGTCAGCAAGGTGCCAACTACTTTCACTATGAAGAAAACCCAGAGGTCTCCAAGACACTCCCGTCTAAACATTTTGTTTGTAAGTGGAAATTATATTAGAAGTAGAAAACCAATACTCTGGTTTTCTGATGCTTCCTACAGTATCACTTCTGCAGTACAACTCTGCTGCCTGTTTACAGACTGCTGCATAACACCTGCCCTGAAGTACTTTGGGTTTGCATACTTCAGAGAAGATGAATTTTTAATTTTTTTTTTTTAACAAAAACTGCTTTATGACCTGCCTGAAGTGAAAAACTGACTTACTTAACTCACTACTCCTAGGTGCAACTTCTCCGTGCAGCTTCCTCCTCTATGCCGCGTTTTAGGCAAAGAACTTTTATGTGCCCTAGAAATTACGTTAAATAACACAAGCAGATGAGATTATCTACTAACAAACACCACAAACCAAAGCAATATATATAGATGATGCTTTCAAAAGCTTAATCATTTGTTGTCTCCCTGCAACTTTGCATTTAAATGTCACACCAAGTATCATCTCATCTATTTCAGTATGACAGGGTTGGCTGTCCCCTGGGCAATCTACCAGGAGCCAGGGTTTACTCTCTGTCTACTGCAAGATTACACCTCTGGGGAATGCCATGCAATTTGCAAATTCTCCTTTATCTGTCTCCATCCTATTTGTGTAATTTGATCTAAGCAGGAAAAGCAAATTGCTGGAGCTTTAGTGCACCCCTCCCTCCAGCTGCAGCGGCTGAAGGAGGCTGGAAGGTTCCAGCACTGCCAGCCCTGCAAAGGGAGAACTCAGTTTGTAAAGCCAATAAACCCAACCACTGATTCAAGAGATACCACATGTGCTGATGCTATACATTATGCTGTGACCCACATTTGGATCTTTTTCAACTTATAAAATGTTTTATTTAATTGCTCTGCTAAGTAAGGAGCAGCACACACGAGAGAATGGCCTGGAAGACGTGTGATGGTTTCTCCACGAAGATTTCAAAGAAGACAACACTGGAATAGTGTTGGAAATGAGAAGATGGTTAGTTGAGTCGTCCAAAACCAGGCCATCATGGACAAACTGAAGTTATTTATATCACCTCAGTTAAAGCATCCACTGGACCTCGTGAGTTTTGACATTGTTACTTGATGCCATGATCCCATCCTGTCCCTGCACAAATCCTGCACCTGCCACAGGGGTGAATTTGGCTGCTAAAGCCATGGTGGGAAGGTGACTCAATTGCCTCCCTTTGCTCAAACTGCCAGGGAGAGGGAGCTGAGCATGAGGAGACTGCAGGGAAAGGAAAGGCACCTGGGAGAAGCAGGTGCCTTCCCTGCCAGCTGTGCTGGGGCCTCTTCCCATCCTGAGCCAGGGATGGCCAAAGCAGCTGGGGGGAACATTTCCACTCCTCCTGCCAGCCAACTGCCTCTGGGATGGCCCAGCACCAAGGTGAAGTTGTTGTCTGTTTAACTGGGGAGGCACAAACTCAGCCCAGCCAAAATTCTGGGCTGGCATTCCCCTATTTCCTACAGAGCCAGGGTAGAGGAAGGGACACTGCCACAGGGAGCTGTGGCCCCTGCAAATCTGACAGCCATTGGTCATACCCTTTTCTTTCCACTCATTTCTATCAACTCCATCCATGTCCACCAATGCCATCCCATGCTGGTCATGGCCATGACTCCAGCCAACCCCTCTGCTCTTCCTTTGTATGTGGTGATTGTGGCATCCAACCTTGGCTTTGCTGCTGGAAAAAAAAAATAAAGAAAAAAGTTATGGCTTTGGGTACACAACAAAACCAAAATTTCTGAGTTTGATTGCACTGAGGGTCTCTTCAGATGACTTCTCTGTTTTCTGGTGTCATCATCAGAAATGCAGCTGTGGAAAGGCCCAACCAATGCTGGCCCAATGTGCACCATCACCCCCTGGGCTCTCCTTCTCATGGGGGCAAGAAGAACATGATATACCTAAAATAACCACTTGGATAATTTCTCTGAATTGGTTGGGGTGGCTACCTACTTGGGGTGGCTTAAATCAAGCATGAAGAGCATGGAGTGGCAAGGCAAGTTGGGCACAAACCTTTGGAACCCCTCTCTATTCTGCCTCTGGCCACAGCTGGACACACATGGCTAAAAACAGCAAAAGCAAAACCATCTCTTCCATGACAAGGAGACCCAGTTCAGGCTAGGCTCAGATACCTGGGGTTCTGTGCCCACTCTGATCAGCAGCCCTGGGCTCATGGCTGTGGTGTCCCAGCACCCCAGTTCCTTTGGGAAGGACAGCTTGACTGACCAAGACTCTTGGAAGGAGCTGTTTTGGTTCCCTGCAGGTCCCATGCTCCTGGTACCTCTGATCCCCTGTCACATGAGCCCTCCCCAAATGCTGTTTCTCATAACTAGGCTCCACTTTCTAGGTATCATTTTCTGCCCCCACAATCCAAATTGGTACATGTCAGCTTTTCCTATCAGCAGGTTCATGTTGCTACATCAATAGTTTGGGGAATGATTTTATCTGCCTTTGGGGGAGGTGGCATACATCCTCCAGTGCATGGTTTGGAGAATGGGGCAATCCAAAGCCATGGGAACACTCTCCTCAGCCCCCCAGAGCCCTGTGATCCCACTGGGACACTGCACCAGGGCACAGTGGTGGGGCCACAGATTCTTTCCTGGGGTCATGGTGCATCCTGCTCCAGCAGCTTGGCTCAGTGGAGCCAGGGACACCAGCTTTGGGACAGGTGGACATAACACACCCTGCACTGTGCAGCCCTGGATGTACACCAGCTCTCACCTGGCTCTGACCCAGCCTCTCAAATTCACAGGAAATTCACTGTCTGGGAACTGTCACTGTCTTTTTTTTTCAGGAAAACAAAGTTTTTCAGGCTAATACAGGAACAAATAGTGAGAGTTGCAGCCCAGTCCTGCCACTGCAACCTGAAGTCAAAGGTCATCCCATAGAGAAGGAGTGCAGTGAAGTGGATTTGTTTGAAATATGAAGTTCAGGCTTCCTCAGGCTCTCTCAGTCTGTGACACCTAGACTTCACTGAAAAAAAAATGGTTTATACTTAAATGTTTCTATATTTTCTAAATTCATTTAACAATTTGCACTATTTATAAGCCTCTAAGCAGTTACCAGCTGAAGTCAGGCTTCCCTGGACAGGGTTTTCCCCAGCTGGGGCAGCAGCACTGTGGGGTCATGGGGAGCTGGTGACAGCAGAGCCACAAGGTGCTGCTTCACCTGTGCATGCAGGAGGAAGAAGAAAAAGTAATTTAAGAATTTGGAGAAGAAATGAGTCATTTTGTTAAGTCAACTTTTTCCCCACAAAATTTCTGCCGACAAGACCAGCCATGGTGGGAAATAACTGTGGGTTTTTGTCTGTTCTCCTGCTCAAGAATATGGTGGTTTGAATCCCTGAATTACTGTTGGTTTTCTGATGTCCCCTTGGATGCCATGAGAGGAACAATGTGGTGTGGCATGGGATGGCACTGAACAGTGTGGGACACCATGGGATGGTGTGGCACTCCAAGCTGGGCATTCCTGCATTACTCCTGGAGCCATCCTCCCATGATGGGATTTGTGCTATAGAGCTGAGTAAGTCCTGGCTGAAACCAATACCCACATGCCAGAAAACACCCTCAGCTACTTCTTCCTTTACAAACAAGAACACTTTTTTTTGTTTTCTCATATGTTTAACATCTTGATATAAGTTTTGAGGTTTTCTCTTCCTTCAAGTCTTTGACAACTGGAGCTTGCTGGGGCTACTGTCATAATGGCCAAAGGACATGAATATTTTCTGGCACACAGTTCATCTCTTCCTCTCCAACAGCATCCCTGTGACAGGCCCTGCCCTGAAGTGCTGCTAAAGTCCATGATCCCCCTTCCTGCTGGTTGTGGCTGAGCTGTAGCACAGGGCACTGTGGTCCCAGCACGGCCCAGGGACCACTGGGAAAGGAGCCTTGCAGGAGGAGAGATCCAGGGACCTGCTGGTGCCACATCATCCTGCATGAGACACCAACATCCAAGGCAGGAGCCTGGCAGGCATCCAGCCATGCACATTCCAGAGCTGATCCTTCTGCATAACTGTTTGTCTTTTCCATTGTGGAGACCAGGAAAGCACCAATGGTTATTTCTTTGCACGTAAGATCATGCCTTGACTTTACTCAAGCCTTGCAACGCACCTGGTTCAGTCCTGCATGTGTCCATGGTTTTCCACATGCAGCACATTACAAACATGCTCAATAGTAAATAGATCCTTCAACATCAAAAAGAAATGCTCATCTTCTCATCCCAGTATCTCCGTATCTATCAGTTAGGCGATTAAAATCTGCACATATATATAGAATAATAGATAACGTTACTCAACGTATAGAGAATTCTTTGCCACCGTTACGTAATGCCCTCCTTCGGGGTGTCTCACTTCCCACTGCATCCTCTGTGCACAGGAAGACACCTATATTTGGCAGTGGTAATGGAGACACAGGTCCTTCTTCACACTATAAAAATGGTGCTGTCTCGAGCAGAGAGGCAGAGAGACCCTGGCCATCCAGCCCAGACAGCACAGGACGTGCCCAGACAGCGGTGACAGAATGCTCCCCTCACTGAAGACAGCTTTCACTCTACTCTCCGTGCTCCAGCTCATCTCTTCCATACCTGTGAATCCAGATCATCAGCAAATGCTGAAGGAGGTCATCAACCTGATCCAGAAGCGCTTCTCAGGAGAGCAGGTAAATGCTGCTACACCTGTCAGCTTTGCTTTGCTTTCTGACCTCGTTATTGATGATGGTGATGACAATGATGATGTTCTACAGTGTCCAAGGCCAGGTACAGGCACTGCCATCACAGGGACTGGTGCCTGCCTGGGTGGCAGGAGCCCTTCCCCACTGGCTGAATCCACTCCATCCCACCTACTGCTTGGGGCACCCTGGCCCATTTCAGCCTAGGCTTTGTGTGATCAGCACTAGACTTGGTGGTACAAGCAGCTCCTGGGCTCGGGTCAGACAAAGTTTTCCACCTGATGTTAGGTACTTTGCAGAAAAAAGTGCTGAGGAACAAGAAAACTTTCTGTGTCAGAGTGACAGAGACATCTCAGGGACATGGACATGGTGGTCTGGGCAGTGTGAGCTGCTGGGGGCGGTCCCTGCTCTACTCCCACTGAGCACACAGGGATTCTCCTGTGCTTTCCCAAACAAGTGCTGTGCAAGCCCAGGCCCTGTGTCCAAGAGCGTGTTTGGAAACAATTTGCTGAACGATGGATCTCAGTGCTGGCAGCACCAAGGGTGCATCCATGCCATGGCCTGCTGGAGAGGGATGGAGACAGGATGCCCCTTCCTGGGAGAGGGCACAGCTGGTGACTCCTTGGGGATGGTCTCATAATTATGGTCTTATAATGACAGTCTCATAACCATGACTCTCCTTTGTGTTGCCTCTCCAGGTCCCCTGCAATGACACCCGAGTGCCACAGGTTGCCTTCACAGATCAAAAGGTAAACACCTCTGCAGAGATAGGCAGAAAATGCATTTATTGTAAATCCAGACACAGCCAGGGCTCTCCTTCCCATGGGGCACAGCTGCCTGAGGTAGCTTTATTAGTCACTGAAGGACTGCTCAGTGCCAGCTGCTGGGACACAGCTCAGGTCACTGCTGTAACATGAGAGCAGGTTAGGAAGTCACTGTGGAACCTCCTGCCAGTCCTGGACACCTGAATAGGCAACTTCAACTCCATTCAGCTACATGGTTCTAATAATTTCCCTCCATGTTCCCCAGATGCAGTACCAGGAGCTGCTGTGCCAGGCAGACTTGGCACTCACTAAAGTCACCAAGTGTAACGAGAGCTACAGGCCACTCATCACCAACCTGAAGCGCCTGCATAAAAACAAGGTAAGCAGGGAAATGTACAGTGCTGCCCCTCCTCACCTGTGCTGTGCTCTGCAGCCCTGGCCCCACGATGCCTGTGCCCCCACACTGAGGGAACCACGGGGCTGATCAGAATTTGCTCTCTTGGATGGGGCCAGAGCTAGCACTGCAAATGTGCCAGTGCTTCAGGTTAATCCACCTCTATGGGAAGAGGGTGACAGCTCCCACCAGTGCCAGCCACCCCAGACCAGTGGTCATGGCAGTCACACTGCTGGGACAGGGGCCAAATGCTTGTTCTGAGCAAAGGACAATTCCTGACCTCCCGGGCCAGCATCCTCACCACTCTGAGTTATTTGCTGAGTTGTTTATGAGGCAACGGAGCCAAACAAAGCATCTGTCTGGGCTGGGAGCCTAGCTACTCACCGACCCAGCTGCTAGATCGTGCTGCCAGCACTAATGTATTTACGCTTTTCCTTTCCCAGAGCTGCAACCTGAGCGATGAAAACGAGATCTACCTGCGCCACTTTTTGCCAGCGCTGGGGAACTTCACCCAGGGGTTGTACAGGCGCCGGGGCTTGCCGGCTGCACAGTGAGCCGGGCTCCGCTGCCAGCCCGGAGCCCCGGATCTCACTGCTGCTAGCTCTAAAATAGGTTTTGCCGAGTGGTTTTGTTTTGTTTTGTTTCTTTTTGCTCCTCGTTTCCTGCACTTCCTCAGCCCTGCTCCAGCCCTCCTAAACCCAAGGAACTCTCACAGCCCGAGGATGCGACCCAGGGGGGACACCCGCGGTCCTCAGCTGCCACTGGGAATGTCCACGGCCCTGCAGGCTCTGGACTTCTCCCAAATTTTCCGTCCCAGTGTCGTGTGTTAGATGTTACTCAGCCTTATCAGGAGCGGTCTCACCTGTACAAGGCTGCCCTTAACTCTTCCCTGCGGCTCATCCAGCTGAGATGTGAGAACCGCCCTCCCCGGCAGGAGGGATGCGGGAGGGTTCGGGAGCCGGGAGGAGCAGAAAGAGCATCCTGGACCAGCTGCCGAGGGGCCCGAGCTCTTAACTCATTCATCTGCTCCTGCAGCACCTACCAAAACCAAAACCAGATTATCTGCTTCCTGTTCCCCTTAGTGACGGGGGGTTTCTTTACAATCATCTTCTCTTCCTAAAGAGATCAAAATCTAGGCTGAAATGATGAATTTTTTACTGATGTGTTACCAGGTGCAGCTGAGGGGGAGGCTGATTTCTGGGAGCAGAGCTGGGGAAATGCAGCATCCGACAGCAAAAGCTGGGAGGGGAAAGGGGTCGGAGGGGCTGGAACTGTCACTGCAACTTCAATGTGTCTCTTCTATTGTAGGTGGCTTTTAAGTTATTAATACTGAAGACAGGCGAGTCTGTAGGATAACTTTGAATATGATGGGTGCTTACTGGCATCATACTTCTGAACTTTATTTATTATTATATGTTATTTAAATAACTTATTTTTATAGTGTGTAATCTAAAAATTCAAGACCAAAAAGTCCTGGCTGTTGAAAGCTTTTCTTCACTTGGGACCCAAAATAGAAAGGAAGAGCCAGTATTCAAGGTTTATTTTGAAATTACACGGTAGTTCTGTAGAATACAATCATATTTAAAATACTGCTACCTCATTTTAGGGGACTCTTACTGTCTGATTGCCTTTGCACAATGATGAATGAACATGTGCTGATTTGTAATTTATTGTACTTCTCTCTATTTAAAATATTGATATTATGAGAGTTAATATATTCAAATTACCATGTATTTGAATGTCTTAATTTTATTATTTTGTTCATATCAACTATGCACTGATTTTATTGAAGTGTCCCTGGGCTTAAGCAATAAATAATTGAATTAAGAGCTCTTTGTGTCCATAGTTTATGCTGTCAATTCCCTCTTACCTTCAGCAGTTAATGAGGAGCATTGGGGGAGTTGCCTCCTCGGCCAGGAATGCTCCTTGGAAAGGCATTTTTAGGGCAATGTACCACAAATGTGCCAGTCTGCTGCTGAGAGCAAGGCCTCAAGAAAGGAAAAGGCACCAAAGAACCCCCCTGGCTTATGGCTTAGGAAATTGGTGAAAAAAAGGGCTGGAGGGGGAAGGATGAGAGCTTTTGTTTGGGAAGAGGGCCTTGTGCATGGGGCCAGGGTGGAGAGGGGTTTTGGGGTGCAGGCTGTGGTCTGGGGGCAGTGGGGGCTGAAGGGGAAGGCAGCAGGAGCCAAAGTGGAGCTGCAGGCAGGGAAGGCTTGTCTGATGGGAGAGGGAAGGGATGGGGCTGGCTAATGGACCAGAACCTACTTGGTGCCAGCAGCACACATGTAGGAAACAAATCTGCAGAATAACTGCTGGAAATTGTTATACATGCTCTAAATGCATGAAATAGGGCTCAGCTGCAGCCTTGGGATTTGCCCTGGATAAACCCCAGCACTATCAGCACCAGGCATGGCAGCAGCAGAACTGCATGAGAACAGAACATGGACAATACCCTCGGGCATATGGTGTGACCCTTTGGGGTGGTGCTGTGCAAGGCCACGAGCTGGACTCAATGACCCTTGTGGGTCCCTTCCAACCTATTCTGTGGCCCAATGATTCTGTGATTCCATGATCCCTGCTGCCATCAGCTGCCAGTCACCACAGGCAGGATGTGACAGCTGGGCAAACCCTCAAGGCCCTGTCTCAGTGGCTGTCCTGGAATCTTTCTGGTTTGGGACAAAGAGGGGAGAGCAGAGCTGGTGGCTGTGACTTTTGGCACAGCTCAGTCTCAGTGGCCATAGGCATATTGGTGCTTGAGAGCCTGGGCAGGATCCCTATAGGATGGGAGATGCTCCACAGAGCCCAGGGAGATCCAAGAGAAGAAAAACTGAGTACACATTTCTGAATCAAGCCCCTTTCTTTGGTAGCGAAGCAGGGCAGGTTCATCCCTGGATGGTGGCTGGGATGAAGGCACAGCCAGGGCTCCAGAAACACTGGGGGACCCCACTGGGGCTGTAGCTGTCCCTTCAGCAAGCAGTGGAGCCATGACTGCCATCAGCTCCATCCCACCCTTGGGAAAAGATGTGGGAATCCTTTAATTTGCTATTCTGATTATTGACCCTGGATGGACATCAGGGTCCCACCACAGCATGCCTGTCACCCTCAGCTGGGCAGTGGGGAGAAAACACAACAAAAGGCTTGTGAGTCAGAGGAAGGGCAAGGAAAAAACAATCAGCAATCACTGTCATAGGCAAAGTGGATTCAACCTGGGGAAAATTAGTTTAATTATTCAATTTATTGTCAATCAAATCAAAGTAGGATAATGAGAAATAAAAACTAAACCTTCAGACACCTTAACCCCACCCATCCCCTTCTCCCAGACTTTGCTCCTGATTTTCTCCCCTTTCCCTTCCAGCTGCAGTTGTGCAGGGTTTTTCCCCAGGGCACTGCTATTGTTGCCAATGGGCTGGGCCTTGCCAAGCAGCAGGTCCCTCTTGGAGCAACTGGAGTTGGCTCCATCAGGCATTAGGAAATCTTCCAGCAGCTTCTCACAGAACCCAGCCTTGTAGCTCCCACCTACCAAAACCTTGCCATGCAAACCCAACACAACTGCTGACCTTCTCATCACACAGTGATGCAGTTTTCCACCCTGATTCAGCCCAAGTAGAGAAAAGGTTAACTTTTTCTGTGATTTGAGCATTTTCTCTTCGCTTGTTCCAGTTCTAGAGCTTTCCACCTTGATCACAGGGGAAATCCCTGATTCTGCAGGATGGGGCTACTGCCTCCATCACCTTGTCCAGAATCACTTTTAGCAGGGATCCTACCACCACCACCACTGATCCCAGAGCAGTGGGACAGCTCTGGGCATGCTGGTGAGGTCCCACCATCCCTGGAGGCCATGGGTGCAGTCACACAGCCAGAGCAAGCTCCCTTACCTTCTCTCCATAACAGGGAGGTAGGAAACAGCACAACTCTCCACTGGCAAATCCCTCACAAAGGTCTTTCTGTGTCAGTGACTTCACCTAACTTCATCCAGGGTATATGGGAACCAGACAAACAAAATTACTCTCAGTTTGGCTACTCCCGGATTCATCAAGTGCTCACAAGTTGTTATCTAGTGGCAAGTTGCTGTTTGAGTTAGAAAACTCCCTATTAGTTATTACAAAACTCCAAAGTTTCCCAGCTCAGCGTTTCTCGTTGCCATTTCCTGTGGCAGTACCGGCTGGTGGGGCTGGCAGAGCCCATTGTCTGAAAACTCAGGTTGCTGTTCCCCAAGCAGGGCAGGATGGACAGGGCAGTCTCCAACTCCCTGAAATGCTGGAATAGGGCCACAAACCCCCAGTTTCCCAGCATAGACACAGCAGGACTATCCACACCACCTCCCTGCTCACAACCCTGCAGGATGCCCCACTGCTTTGGGGACTCTGTTTGGTCAGGAGGGCCCCAGCTCCCTGCAAACCCCCAGGCTGGTGCCCTGCTCCTGCCCAGGTTTGTCCCCACAGGGCTCTGCCATACTCTCTGTCCCTCCTCAGGTTAAGAAACTCGGGGACGGAAATCAGTGTGCAGATGAAGGATGCTCTGCGTGATCTGGAGATATTCAAATGAAACACGATAGAAGATCTTGCAGGACGCTCAAAGGAAAATAAAAAGGAAAGTGTTGCTATTGGAGTGTTCCAGAGCTGTGGGCTACCCAGTTTAACCACTTCCAATTCACAATGTAGAGAAAGCCTTGAGATATGGAGAAATGGAGAATCCCCAAAACAGGCAGCTTATATACTGTATTTGACCTGACTCCTGCTGCTGTCATCTTACAATGGAAATTTCATAAAGCAAGATCAGAAGAAAATTTTGACTTGCACCAAAAAGACCTGTTGCTCTCCTAATCAGGAGCAACTCTGGAAAGTGCCTATAAGGGAAAAATGAAGTTTTTCCTTCTGGTTCAGCAATTTTACAGTAATAAATTGAGGTGCTTCCTCCAGAAAAGCGCACACAGTTACAGATCACCAAACAATCCAGAGACTAAGTGCTGAAGGAGTCCAGCCAAAGCAGCCCATGAGTATCCTGGTCCAGGTCCTGCTCACCTTCCTGGTGCTGTCAGCCTGCCTGGTTGACACGATAACTCCATGGATGCACACACTACAGCCCAACCTGCTGAAGGAGAGCATCAGGCTGCTAGACCAGCTCCAGAAGGTGAGGAGGTTGGTACTTTACCCACTGATGGGAGGGACAGACTGTTTCTCCAGGCTCGGAGGGACCAATGCTGAGCCAGAGGAAGGTGGTGAGCACGGGGCTCACAATGCCCCTGGGGCCTGGCGGGTGGCCGGATGTGTGTCAGTCAGTGTGTGCACGCCAGGATGGGTCCGTGTTGTCTGGAGCCTGATTGCTCCTCTCCTTTGTGTCTTTGTAAAGGCTTCCTGTAACCAGATGAATGTGACAAATATTTTCGCAGTTTATGAGGTAAGAAAAAAACCCAACCATAGAGCCCTGATGGGTTCTGGGAGGATGCTGGGGGCCAGAGGAGGGCACAGGGCAGTGGGAGGCAGGTGGGAAGCCTGGGATCCTGCCTGTCCTGGTGTGATGCTGTGGAGGAGCAAGGAGCCCACTGAGAGCCCCCAGCATAAACGTTGGGCTGCCCAGCTGGTTCTCACCACTCCTGATGCCCTGCACAGGTGCCCTCACCTTCCCACAGCCATCTCCACCTCCAGCATTGGTGGCTTCTGGCCACCCTGGGGACAGGGAGAGGCCAGAGGGAGGGCAGGGGTGGCCACCTGTGCTTGGGCAGCAAACAGAGGTTTCAGCTTTTCAGAGACAGGAACATCTCCCTTTGCCTCGGAATGGTGGTCACCAGCTCAGACCCCTCCAAACATCCATTGCAAAGCATAGTGAGCACTGGGTAGACCCAGTATCCCTCTTTAGCCCCTTATCTGGGAGAAGGCTCTACAGTTAGGACAAGATTTAATAACAGATAGTAAGGCCTCCTTCTGCTCTGAAAACTGCTGCCTAAGCCAAGCTCCCCAGCCCCTGAGTTCCTGTTTTCACAGAAAGCCCATGCCCTCACCTCGTGCCACACCCGGTGACATCTGAGGGGTACAGCAGCCTTCACTGGGGGGCTCAGCACCCCTCAGGGGATCCCCACACCCCTTCTGCACAGGGAGCAGCCCTGGGAGTGAGAGGAGATGCCTGAGATGCTGCACAGCCCCACACTCACAGTTGCTCACACTCACTGGTCACTTGTTTGAAGATACTGTTTAGGTGAAAGCTGAGATAGAGCAGGCAGCACTGGGAACATCCCCCGAGGAAGAAAGTCAAATAGTTTTTATTGTCATCAGCACTTTACTTATCAACTCCTCATCTTCCACGTGTCTCTGCTATAGGACTTCTCAAAGCTCCTAATGAAGGCAAACTCTTCCCTGGTGCTTTTGTGATTGCTGTAGCACCTCTCTGCTCAAACCAGCTTCACCCCCAGGGAACCTGCAGGGAGCAGCCTCACAGGGTCACACACCCACACCTGCAGCAGGAACACACTGCTCCACCACAGGGTGCTCACTGCTGTGCCACACTGCCACAGCTTCTGCCAGGGGTTGATTCCTCCTCACCAGGAAAGGGATGGGAGCAGAGCCAGGTCTGCTGGGGAAGCTCGATTTTCACCTAACCTTTAGAATAGAACTGTATTATTTGTAGTGTTTTAATCTGCTGCTAATAAGCCATGACTACACAAAAGGGTTTTTAAAAAAGTCATGTGTCTTTTTCCAGGGAAAGAACAACAGAGAGATCTTTTGCAAAGCTGCCACAATTGCACAGGAGGGTCAGAGCTGCCACAAGGACTTCAAGAGGCTTTACTACAACTTGCTCAGCCTGGCCTCGAGAGAAGCAGGGCCCAAGGTGAGGCACACTTCACCCTGCACTGCCCACAACCCTCAAGATTCTCCCTTGGTCACCATTTTTGTTTTACTCTCCCACCACTGCTGGCAACCCAAGCTGCAGAACCCAATCCCACCCCAGCAAGCTTTTTAACAGGCCCTTTTTCCCATTCCAGAGGCCATGTCCTGTGGCAGCAGGCAGCACCACCTCACTGAAGAATTTCCTCAAGGAATTAAACCAAGTTCTCCAAAAAGAGTTTAAGTATCAGAAATGAAAAAACACCTCTTTTGTTTTTAAACTATTTTTCAAAGATTAATAAATAAATTAAATAAATGTATTTTTGAACTAAATGTACTGGCATTGCATAGGACATTATATAAGGCAACATTTAAGAGATTTCCAAATTTATGGGAACAAGGGTGATGTGGCTAGGAATTGCCAAACAAGCTGTCCTGCTATGGGATTAAGCTCATGCTAACATGAGGAACACAGGTCTAAGCAGAAGGAAAAGCCCAAGAGAAGGCAGAGGGGAGAAGCCAGGCCACAAACAGGGCATGCCCCTGAAAGCTGAGAACTCAAAAGCACACAGGCTCGAGCTGCAAAGGGAGAAGCCAGGTCTGGAGCTAAGCAAGTTCTCTCCTCACTTTACTTATAGCCTATATTATAACATATACATACATATGGCACAGCCCTTTGTGGCCCAGGAGTGAAGAGGCCAGGGCTGTGCAGGGTTTGGTTCATGCAGCAGCTGGGTCACAGGACTCTGGGGAGCTGCAGAGGCTACAGACAAAACCTGGTACCCATGGGCTGAGCAGGCTGGGGGGCCACAGGCACTGCCAACCAACACAGCTCATGCAGCAAAGGAAACAGAGCTGAACATTTCCAGTGACTGCAGCTAAATTCCCACCATCTGCACCAGTACAGGGCGTGGCTGGCTTGTGTAACACAGCAGACAAAGCCTTCTCCCCCTCAGCTGCCCCTCTCTGCAATGCACACATCAGAGGAGGCAGAGCAGGAGCAGCACTGACCATGTGGGGCCCAGATGCTGCTCCTGCAGTGCCCTGGCTCAGCCCAGCAGAGAATGGGCTTAAACAGGGGCATCTCTAGATGCATCTCTGGAGCTGCAGCCTCATCCCAGTAGTGTTCTCTCCAGTCTTGCAAAGAATTCTCTTGTTCTACCCTGCCCACCTCTTCAACAAAGTTCTGGCTGCCCTGGGGCTTGGCAACAAGGCTCCAACACACCCCAAACTCCCTGCACAAACTTCTCCAGAGTGCTGTGCAGCTCAGAGCTACAGAGGCATCTCACCCACCCCTCCCCACCCAGCTCCTGACAAAACTGAGTTAAAAAGGTATGTTTTGTATAATGTTATTTGGAAAACATGCACACAGGGTGGAATTAGGAATCAAGAATTTTATTTTATGGTATGAACATGCTCCAGGGACACAATATTGATATATACAGTATAATGAATTAACTTTAATAAAACAGGAAATAGTCAGAAATAAACAGAGTTAAAAAACCAATAAACAGAAAGACAAATTATACAGACTAGCAGTTTTTCCCTCTATACAGGCCTGGCTATGCAGAACTGTAGAGAAAGGTGAAAGCTGGAACATGTGCAGACAGTGTCATCAGTGAAAGACACTAAGGACCATTTCCCCTCCTCTTAAAGGATTAGGAACAAGTTAAAAATGAAATAAATCATTTACACAACATTAAGCAAAAATCTCATTGTTAATGTCAATGTGCTGGAATGAGGAGAATCTTCTGTTAGCACGATGCAAAGATGAGCACACACAGTTTATGTTATGTAATATGAGTTTTGATAAATACTCTAGAGCACATACTGACCTGCAACAAGAAAGGCTGTATTGAGCTTTTGAAAGCCCAAATAAATCAAATCCTCTCCTTACTAGAACGCATTATGGGCCCATTAGACATTCACAGGTGGGCAGGGTTATAGACAGGGCCCATGTGGTAAATCTACAAGCCAAACTCCCTGGTTTTACAAGAAACTTCCCAGAACTTCAACAAACACACCATTTAACAGGTGAGCCAAACTGATAGGGCACATGACCATGAGAGTGTTCCATTTTATTTTAAATCCTCTTATAAAGCAAATAATTTGTCCTCCAAGACTCTGTAACAGGAGATAACCAGTTTCTCCAATCTGCCAATTAAAGGTGTGCAAGTAATTACTTATTGTTTTCCCCTGCTCCAAGGCTCACTTAAACATGCAGAGTACTAAGGTTTTCAGCAGCAGGACTGTTATGCTAATTGTAAATCATATGCCTTTATGTTTTAAATATTTTAAATATTTAAATATTTTAAATGGAGTGCCACTGGTCACAGCAGTATCTTGAAGTGACTGATACCTGTCAGGTAAAAGGATTTTCAATGGTCTTTTTGAAAGCATGGTTCTGGTTTAACTCCCATAAAACCAGATCATTCAATAAATGTTAGCACAAGATAAAACACAAAGAGGAAACAGAAGTTACCCCTGGTTCTGAGAACTAGCACACAGCTATGAACTAGATGCACAGCTATGCATCTGTCTGCTTGGCCTCAGAACTGGAAGACTTTAAGCAGCATTTAAGCCATTTTCAGCCTGGATTTTTTGATAAGAAGTATGTAATAAGAGATAATCCAACTCTATTCAAGCACCTTTAAAGTAAGATCAGTTCTTCACAAGCAAAACCAACTACAGCTTCAATCAAGAAAGTTTCTGAGCATTTACCTCCAAATGCTATGCTAGAAAAAACAAATGCCAGTGTTTGTATCTGTATGTTGTATGAACTTAAGTGACACTCCCTCCAATAGAGAGGGCAGCATGTTCCTCCAGGTCATGATCCTGAAAAAAACCCATTAAAAACACTAGGAAAAAGCTTACAGCTTGTTTAGAATAGCACTGAATACACCCTTCAGAGCAAAATAAGTCCTTACAAGACCAGTTTTAACTATTACAGATCCTGTCACAGACCTGTTACAATGCCAAGATATCTCCAGATAACCATCATGACAGCAAGAAAGGGCATTTATCTTCTTTAAATACTTCACAGGAACATTCTGGTAAAAGCAGATGTGGCTACTAGCCAGGACTCAGGACACCTGAGGAGATGTCTTGTTTTCTGTCACACTGAAGGCGTGACAGAAGGAAACTTGAATGAAGGAAACTCCATTTCTCCTGTCAGTAATCACAGCTTTTAATCCCCCAGGTAACACTAAGGTGAGGTCACAGCCCATCCCTCCACCCTGGCACAGGAGCTCTGAGATACCCACAGCTGATGAGTTACAAAACACACACAGTCTGAAGCAGATGCATTTTCTCTGTGACACAAAAGCAACATATTAAAGTGATATGTGTCTATTAGCAGCACAAATATCAAATAAAAAGAGCAGCCATCACAAATAAATGGTTATTATCAGAGACCAAACATTTTTTTCTTCTCATCAGAGCATAGCCAGAGATGCACAGAGCATACACAGGAACAGCTATGTCAGGGGATATTGTTCTGGGAAAATTGGGCAATTCATTCTGTTTTACTAAAGGAGAGTCAAATTTATCCTCAGTGTAGAGCAGTGGCCCAGTGCCTTGTAGCCAGGGGTGAGGAAATAGAGCCATAGTGCTCACAGCCCCATGGCTGACACCAAGTCCTGGTGTTACAGCATCCTCCTTGAATCATCTCAGCTGGTCAGATTACAAAACTACTCACACAAAAATTCCAGCCCTGAAGCATAAAAAGCTGCCAAACTAACACAGCCTTAAAAGAAGGAAAAAAGCTCTCTTTTGGCTTAATATCCAAGGTCTCATTCTCCACAGTGCCAGCAGATCAGAAACAAACTGATAAAAGTAAAAGAACTATTAGACACCCTTGTTTTCTGCTGCACTCAAACAGAGCATGGTCCCTTTTCAGAAATGTCAAGACTTTTGTGTTTCATATTTTTCCTACCCAACTACTTTCTCTGTACAGCAAGACAAAAAGGGAAAAGGACTGTGCATTCCACACACAACTCAATTGGGTTAACAGCCACAGTGAGGAATATTAAATAAAAAGATTTGATGCTCTTAAAAAGTTTGCAGCAACTACATTCAAACACAGATCAGTGCAACAGAGGACAACAGTGAAAGCTGCCAGTTATGTGCAAAGCAGGGCATAAGTCAGATTTACCAGCCTCAACTTCAGGATTTCATTAACTGTTTTGAACTAACACATCTAGCACTTAAACACACATCTAGAACTCAATCACACATCTATTTTCTATACATTTCAACAGAGATTACCAGCAAGTTTCCCTGCACAACACATTTAATATATGGAATTTCACAACCATCAATCATATATACCAGTTTAATATTATGTTAATATAACATACAATATACAGGCAACTAAGGAAAAATACTTTTTTTTAAATAAAAAATTTTATCCATGTCAAACTGTGCCATCTCTTGAATTCCATATTCTGGCCAAAGCTTACACACTCACTGATATTTACAGGAATTCTGACCAGGTCACACTACTGCAGCAGGGAATCAATGACAGCTCCTGGCTTGGCTGAACGTTTTCTGTTTGGAGAGCAGAAAGGAAAGGGAAAAACAACACCACACACACATCATTATGCTGTCTAGGTAAGACAGGGACAAGCCACATTTCAAACTACATGACATGACTTCTCTGTAAGCAAACCAACCAAACAAAAAGCACAAGAAAGCATATGCTGAAATCTCCCCCAACAGCCCTCTCCTCTCCATCAGTATCACTGTTTGCATTGGCAATGTGCCAGACTGTTAAACTGCACCACCAAATGCAGCAAAATAAAGCAGGGAGCTGGAAGAGGAGAATGCAGCAAAAGAACATCACAAAATCCCCAGACAAGTCTTTCTGGACAACATTTAGTACAGTAAAGAGATCTCAACTTGGTTCTGTCACACCTGGCAACACTTAACTACACCATGCAAAAATTAAGTCCTTTGCCTTGTCATTAAGCAAAAGTTTGAAGACTTGTGGTAAGTTTGCATATACAAGCTTAAGCCTTCCCTTGGGTAAATCCCTCATTGCATAAAAATACCCCAGAGTTCTTCACCTTCTACCAGTCTTGGGCCTGGATCTTCCTTTTGAAGTCCTTGGCCTCTCCAGCTTCATCAGAGATTGCCTCAAGCTTTCTTCAGTGTAAGCTAAGTAAACATGGGAAAGGTCCACTTCAAAGGGCTAGGAAAACACCAGAAAAACTTGTAAGACAAAATCATTAGAATAACATCATACACTGATCAATGGTGCTTTCATGACACTACAAAGAGTCATCTCTTCAAAAGAAAAGAAAATTGAAATTGGACAGTTTGGCTCTAAATAGAGAATGGCAGTCTCAGGCAGGACTTGGGCCTGGTACAGTTCAATACATTAATTCAACAGTCACTCACATCTTTCTCTTTTTTATCCAGGACAGGTGTCTGTTTCCTCATATTGTTTCCTGTATATGCAACACATTTCTGTAAGCAGAAAAAAAGTTTTGTTAGTAAAGCCTAGTGTGCACAGTAGAACTGACTACAGCATCACCAGTTTCTTCCTGGGCCCAAGTAAACCCCTCAGAAGCTCATCCTTCATTAGCCTGCACACGTGCCAGGCAGCCATTCTTACCAGCTGCCACTCTCCTATGTCTTCATTCCAGTGAACGTAGTTCTCAATCATTTCCTAGAAATCAGGACAGTAAGTGTTAGACTTGCACAATCTACCCTCCACCTGCACTTCCCAGAACATACATCCTAAGGCCTGGACAAGCTACTTAAGAACAGTCTTGACCCCTTACTTCTTGTTCCTATCAGGACATCTATGTCCTGTGCAAAAAACCCTCACATTTATACTCTGACAACTACAGAAGAGAAAAATACCACTCCCAAATTGTATGTGCTGGAGAGCCCCCAAAACCATGAGGTTTCCATTATGCCAACACCATCAGGACAGCAGTAAGCAAACACTGTAATATGGAAAAAATGAAAACTATAGAATTTCTCTTGCTTTTCCCATTAAATAGTCTGCATTATATTTAAGCCCATCATGAACTTTCAAAGAATGTCAAAGATCTAAAAATCCAGTCTTTGTGTTAATATCAGACATTGGCATACACAACTTTAAGCTAGTGGGGAAAAAAAAATATTTTGAACAGACACACTGCATGGGCCACAGTGAATATACCAATTAACTATGTGGTGAATGTGGTTTTCTTATTTTTATAAGCCTTTAGGAAAATATGCTGCAAGAGAACTGAGATTAGCACAGCACAAGCCCTGCCCCAGGCTCAGGAGCTTTGCCTTCACCTGGTAGTCCTGAGGAATGAAGTTGTCTATGATGAGAATCTGAAGACGAAGTTCCCTGCTCAGCTGCCGAATGTTTTCTAGCAACCCTTCAATCTCTCTCTGATGCTCTTGTTGTAGATCTGCCATCTGAAAGCAAAACAGGCATTTGAGAGGCATCAGACTTATCTTAACACATGGCAACAGCCTAAACAGAACAGTTTTTTGTCTGCATGAGGTTTTGGAAAACAAAAGCAAACTCTGGTTATTGGTACCAGAATATCTCTGAACAATAAACCCTCTGAAACATTTCAGCTCAGAGATGGCTGAAAACAGCATTAAGTTCTCAGTTTCATAAACCCAAAACTGGCCTTCTGCCAATCCAAGCTGCTTCAGCTAAGAGTAGATGAAGAGCAGAAGACAAGTTATATCCCTGGCAAGGTTTCAAGGAAAATCTCTGATCCCAAAGACCAAATGCATTTTTTAATGAAACAGGAACTCCAGCTAGCAGCCAAAGGACACACTGATCCAGTGGATCTGAGATGAGGTAACAAGGGCATCAGTCATAAAGGACAGGCAGCTCAGAGCAGGAAAGCCTTTGGGCTGCAGCAAAGCAGGACATGGAGCTGCCAGCAGGCAACTTGCATTTTATTTCAGAAATAACCAGTGGTTTTCCTTGAAGTTCTCAATATCTCAGGGTCTCACACATAACCCTTCTCTTCTAGCCTGGCCTAGGAAAAGCTCTACAACGTGCTGCTCTAAAGCTCCAAATCCAGATTTATGATTTATGAATTATGTGAGCCAAATGCACAGCACACAATGACATTTCTAAACATATAGCACATTTTCCAGCATTACAAAGTTGATGGCTCACCCTTCCCAGCTCTAGTGCCTCCCAGGATCACTGGCTGAGGACTTTAGATACTAACCTCTGACTTTGCAGCCATAAGCATGGTCCAAACTTTCTTCAGTTTTTTGGTTTTCCCCTGTGCTTCCTCCTGGAGGTTGGTGTACTTCTCCTCGATGTCCAAACGTTCTTGCTGTGGACAACATTTAGCACACACACATTAACAATCACAGAAACTCTCTGCAACAATATGAACAAGAGGAAAAACTACTTGAACAAAGCATTTGCCAAGAGCACAGAGCCCTGGCTGAGCCAGGCTGGCTCACACCTGCACAGCCAATGAGTGACCTGTGGAGGGGTGGCCTCCAGAGCAGAGGCACAGCTGGGTAACACATCCTGGTGTGTCCTGCCATTGCTGTCTGCACACAGCCACAGGATAACCCCACCTCCTTCTCCTCGAGCTCCTTGCGAAGCTGCTCTGCTCTCTTCCTTCGTTCTTCCAGTTCCATGTTGGATTCTTCCAGCAGCTTCTCTTGCTCCTCAGCTTTTGCCAGCAAGTCCACTCCTCCCACAATCACTTTTTTCTCTAATGCAGACAGTTTCTCCAACAGGGACTGGTGCTCTTGCCTAGACAGACAGGTAGGTGTGAGACTTCCTGTCCTACTGTGCTCAGCAGGCACCAGGTCCAGCTTGGTTTTACAGCCCAGACAGCACTCACAGGGCTGGAAAAACTTGTCTTGCTGCTGAGGGTTTAAGTGGGGATGAGGCAGTGCAAGTGAAAGCAGCAAGTTCCCCAAGCTCCAGCTGCCACCACTCAAGCAAAACCAGGTCAGCAGAGAAATGCCTCCCACTGCAAGTCACCTCTGAGAGGGGCTGCAAGCACCCAGTGACACCACCAGGCTACTCAAGGCACCCTCTATCCAAAAGGGCCCTGCCAGTACAGCAATGCCCACAGGCAGCTGCTGAAATAGAGGGGAGTGAACAGAGATCAAGGCAGAGCAGCTGAAGTGTAAACCAGGAATACTGGCTGTTGCTGGAGCAGTCTATTTGCATAGGGTAGTGCGACCTTGGCAGTTTTTTGGCTTCAGAACAGAGCACCCCTACACCCAAAATTACACGCTTGTGACTGCTGCAGGAAACCTGGCCTGTTACAGAACACTACTTGGGAGATTAATTTATGTTTCTAGGATATCTTGCACAACTAAGTAAAGTTAAGAAAAGAAGTGGCAAAAGGATAAAAGTTTGTCTTTCCCATATACTCTACACTCTCAAAGCAGAATAAGCTCCTCTCTCACCTTGACAATAGCAAGGGATGTTCATTTTCTACCAAGTTTGACAGGCACCTTACCATGTATCTCCAGATATTTGTATGATTAAGGAAAGAACAACCCACACGAACACACAAACTGCTCAGAGCATGGTACTCACTGAGCTTTGAGCAAGTCTTTTTCTCTCTTCTCCAGTTCAGCTCTGGCTTTATTTCTTTCTTCTTCTTCCATATCAAGCTTAGTTTCAAGAGCTTTTCTCTCCTCTTCAATCTTTGCTTGCATCTCTACCATCTTATCAGGGGAAACTTTCTTTTTGCCTTTGAAAGACATGGGGAAAACAAATTAGTTCACTGAAAAGTAAAACAACCTCTGTATCACAGCATTTTTCCAAGTTCACGTTCAATACTTGCATTTAACAAAAATTTCATTATGTATCAGCCTCAAAATGGGCAAAATTCAGTCCTTCAAATCCCATTTAACATTGGCCAGTTGTTACCAGCTCCTACAGAGCAGCAATGCTGTGTAACTAACACTGGAATCTAATGCCCCCAAAATATAAAACATACAAAGAACACCTGGAGAAGGAACTCTGCTTGAAGAGAAGTCCAATCTGGAAACTCTAATGTTCTAACAATGCAGGTCAGGCCAGGGGGAGGAAAACAAGACTGCCTCAACCTACAGCTACAAGAGCTCAGCTAACCAGGAGTTACATACTCAAATTTCAGATTAGTATCTCTACCATTCCCCTCATTCACTGCCCTCCTTAGAGGCTTACCTGCTCCAAAGTGAGCATGTAGATACTTTTAAGAAAACACTACTATGAAAATAGAGTAATTCAGAACAGCCCTATGAAAACCAGGCAACTAAAGAAATTTATTGATGATATTTGGTCTATGTAACAGTGATTACCCACAGATTCAAAAGTATCAGAGTTGGCTCTGGCTTAACCAGATGTGTCTTTACAACAGAACTACCACAGCAGCTCCATGTCTTGGAGAGCTACAAAGGGAGCAACCAGAGCAACTCACTGAACCTACTCAGCTCAAGATTTGGTCCCAAACACTCCAAATTTGAAACAAAGTGTCAGGATGCTGCTCTTGAAAGCCACTCTGCAAGCCTTGAGCCAACTTTGACTGCACTGCCAGGAGTGCCCAAGGCAGGTGAACAGAGAGATGCTGGGGGGTTATGTGGAATGAGGATTCATTTCCTCAAATCCACAAGTCCTAAACATCCATTTATTCACAAGTGAATGCATCCTTTTCTTGTTTTGCTTCTCCAGACATTAAAAAAACCCACCCTGTAGAATGTATTTGAAACTAACAGGAGCCACTGACTGCCACCTGACTGTTTTTCATAGTGACAATGGACATGGTCACAACAATCTCAAGGAGGCTTCTCCTCCAGCCTTCCAAGATATTCAGCTTTATTTATTTATTTTATAAATAAAATAAAATACATATATACATATACATGTATTTTATTTATATACACATTATACACATATACACTGTACACAGCAAAGTGTACTGCATATGTAAACATGCATGCATGTATTTTCACATCTGCATATATATTTCTCCATGTGCACAAGAGCTTTAATTACTTTTGTTGCAAGGCAAAGACTTCACCACTACAGCAAACAACATCCTCATTGTCATCTGCTAAACTTCAGAATCAGATAATGAGCACTTCTTTCTGGGCTTGTGGTGCAAAAATCTCTCACTAATTAGTATTTGAGTAAGAAGCTTTCTGGAAGTGCTAGACAGAGCTCATCATATGAGATAGGCCAGATAAAGACTTCTTACTATTAGGACATAGCCCTATATATTCTCAGTTTAGGAGAAAAGGTTGAAGTGAAGCAAGTTGTAAGATCTTTTCACAAGCTTTGCAATTGTAAGGAGGTGAAAATCAATTACACCAACCTGCTTGATCTTGCATTAAGAGGAAGTAGAAAGCAAATCGCAGAGAGGCAGCAAACACATAAAAAGAGGAGGAGAGAAAACGTTATTGCTTTGATCATTTTGGACAAAGATCATCAGCACCAGAACAAACATCAAATTTCATATTCATGTTTCTAGGGTAGAAAATATGAGATAATCATAACTAAAACCCCCTCTATTAGAGCAAACACTAATGCATCATGTTACTCTAATGCAGAGACTGTGTCTGTACTTAGGAGTGCTTTGCAAATCCAGGATAATCTTCAGCTCACTCTTGCATCCTTCTGCCCATTCAATGCAATGCTGGATCTAAACACAACATTAGGAGCCAGCTGCAAGGATCATGACCTAAGAAACAGTTAAAGGGGGTGGATTTCTCCTTCAATTAACAAACTTAATACTCCCCACACTCAAGAGAGCCAATTCTGTTGTATTACCTGTAAAATATTAGCATTCAGAATGCATGTTCTAAGTTTTAACTAAGATTTCCAAGCCAATTCTTTGCAAGATACAAGACAGTTGCACACAGGGAGTCTCAACACAAGATTTCTCCATTTAATTACACAGGGGATTAGTAGGTTAATTTGCAGTAACTGGTGCTTCCATAGAGGTATAGAGCCACTTTTGGTTATTCAAGCAAGTGCAACAAAAAAGGCAGGACAGGAAAAGGATAATGAAGGACACCACATGCAGAAGGGTCACACTAGAGGACAGTTAATATCCCAAACCACAAAAAGCTACACTTATCCCAATTGCCAAAAGCCCAGCTCAACTTCCCCAGCCGAGGTGTCTCCAAACCTGCAGGAGATGGAGTCATCCACCTGCTGACACATCAGCAGTTTGCTATTAACTGTCCTCATCCAAATAAAACACTCAGGTTCCAAGCAAGCTTTAAAGGAGCAGGATTGAAGCAATCAAACTCCCAGGCTACAGTCATAGGACTCACCAAAGGTCTCCCCTGGGTTGTGCTCCTTCTAACCCTGCTACCACCCTCCTCTGAGCTGAGGCCTTCCACTAACATCACTAGTGTAAAAGTGAGTGAACTACACAGCAATACTTTCCAAGGTCTCTCCACACAGAGAGAAGAGTGGATCCTTCTGTCCAGGATCAAAACAGCACCAGGTGAAGTCCCCACAAGCTGAGTCCCAAGATGTGATTTGTTTCCTCAACCCTCACTCATTGTAGGGTTTTTACAGGCAGAGTGACCTCTCTGATCCCAAGCAGCCCAGACTTTGCTCACTATTAGATCAAGATCTGTATCTCCTGTTCCTCTGAACTAAGTCCCAGAGAGATCAAGAACTTAGTATCATGGGGCATTTAAACCCCAAACACCAAGGATATTTTTTAAAGTAACTGCAAAAATAAAGCAAATCAACCAAGCATTGCCACATTTTCTTTGTTAGTATAAGCCTCATGATGTTTGACTGTTCTCCAAAACTAATTTTGGGAAGGCAGAGTCCAATATAATATAGAATACATATCTAGCTGTCCTTTTTTTATGAATTCATATTGCAGCAATTCCCATTAAAAAGTTAGCTCAGTTTTTTCCTCTGTATTTTAAAAGGCATTTAACACAAGCTACAAACTGGATTTTTTTAACCTATTATTTCTCAATTACCTTTAAATCTTGCTCAAGCAGCCTATTACATTGTTTCCTATTCTCTCACATACTTGGCTAACAATGTGCACATTGAATAACCGTTTCAAGCATGGAAGCAGCAAAGGAAAGGCATGCTTTAGCAGAGTTACAGCTTGAGGTTTATCTTTCCAACAGACAAAGCAGGGAAGAGTGCAACATTGCAAAATGGAGTGTGCAGATCATGGAAAGGCCAAAGCTTAAAGGACTTAAGAGCTCCCACTCACTAGTGAAGGACTTATCCAGAGGTTTCTCTATGACAGAGCATGTGGAGTCTGAACTACTGCTGCTGCTACTGCCTGGAAAACAGAAATGCGTCCCACAGAAAAACCCAGAGAGGAAGAAACATGCAGATGGGAAGTTAGTTCTAAAGGAAAGAAACTCAGAAGAGCCAGCAACCTAGTTCAAAAGAGCACAAGTTCCCATTAGGAAGCATTTGCTAGGATCCCTCCCAGATTCAGCTTGCAAAGCCACCACTTCCCAGCACAAAACTGCATGCTCAGAAAGACATTTCAGTTAAAACCCATCTTAACCAGACTACAGCTTAAAACAAACATGCCAAGGCAGCTTCCACTTCAAGCAACAACAGCAGAGAACACCAGATCATAGTGGAGAAGGCTGTGGGTATCTGCCATAGCAGAGGATTCAGTGACCATGAATCCTTTCCTGTCTTATGCACATGGCAATGTGCACTTCTCACTCTGGAAGGCAGGACCAGCTTACACAGGGACAGTCAGTGTGTATCCCTGTGAAGCAGCTCCCTTAGGGAACTTAACTAGAGTAGCTTGTTTGGGAGCTGAATAAGCCAGTTATTCACCCTCTGCTCCTTCCAAGCAGCACTTTGAAGGTGGTCTCCCCTTGGGAGGAGATTTGGGCAGGACATTTGGAGACAGTGGTCAAGCTTTCCACTTCTAGAAATAACCAAAAGGTGAAAAAGGAACTTGTTACAACTATCACCAAAGGCATGGCAAAAGTCACTTATGACTACTTGGACAGACACCAAAATGAAGAGAGGACACCTAAAAGCAGGAATGCTTTAACAGGAATTTTCTTCAACAGATGTGGGTGCTTCAGGACAGGAAGGCAGTTTGAATGTCAAAATGAGTTTACTAGAGAAGCTGGAAGTTGGGATGTAGCACTGGGCTTGATTTCTCTCCTATGCACGAGGAATTACCAGCAGGGTTCTAGGAGAGCAGCAAGCTCCCAAGAAGCCACAGCATCCCATGGTACACAGTGACCTGCAGTTCCAGGTTCAGCAACAACCCCTGAAGTTTAGATGACACACAGCAGTTTAACACTGATGCGACAAAGGAAACTTGACCGTGGGATTTTTCAGACTGCTCCCAAAAAAAGTACATGCTTAATGTCCCATTAAGCTTTTCAGCTAGCACAGAGACACCCAAAGGCCAAATTTTCCCTCTATCAATATAAAATAGGACATCAGAAGAGTCAGTTACTGAAGATCCGTAAGACAGATGAATCCTTTGCCTAAACCACAGCCAAAATTCCCCTCCAATCATACCCATGGCTCTAAAAACCACACCTGCCTACAAATGATCTTTGGTGTCTTG
Organism: Trochalopteron elliotii; assembly: GCA_024734555.1. Lineage (NCBI taxonomy): Eukaryota > Metazoa > Chordata > Aves > Passeriformes > Leiothrichidae > Trochalopteron > Trochalopteron elliotii. The sequence goes on from JANPWX010000391.1 coordinate 3,876,729, forward strand.
TTCCTCCCACCTCTGTGAGCAGGGGAAGTTCCACACCAGCAGTCACAAGCCATTCGCAGCCACCCTGCGGCACCCGGGGAGCCACCACAGAGGATGATGTCACACCAAGCACAGCCACCCGAGTGGAAGCAGGTACTACACAGGGCTGGAGCTGTCCATCCACACAGACGGCACCAAGGGCTTCGTTTCTAGGAGAGGCATGATAATTGCAGCGGCACAGGGCATCTCTACATCTCCTCTTGTCCCTGCCTGCCTCTGGCTACACTTCCTACACCAGCCTGTGGGTAAGAGGAGGCTGGCTGGTGGCACTGACAGGAATCTCTGCTGCCTTACCCCGCCGTTTCTTCCGCTTCTCCTCTCCAATCTCCCCATCTTCATCCTCCTCTTCAGAATCGCTGGTTTCAGAACCAGAGATCTCTTCCCCTAGAAGAGAAGAGTGTGCTTTTATCAAAAGCTTTCCTTCACCTCATAACAGCCTGTTACTCTGACAGCAGCATTTGTCCAAACAGAGCAGTGCCTGACATCAGCTTATGAGTGCTTGCAGAAGTCCTTAACTGCTGTGCAAGCAGACAGCTTGCCATGGCTCTGGAAACCTAAGGACAACCAATATAAGCAACTGAATGCTGTCATGTCAGTGTGTATGTATTAAAGCTCAAGAGGCTGCTTTTTATGAAAAATAGAGCATTATTGCACAGCCAAAGCTACAAATTTTTCCTAGCAGGATTCTACCACACCTTCTCTTCCACCTCACACTTCTATCTCAGATGAAAGAAAAAGAAAGAAGCATTACTGACCACTTCCTGCTTCTCCTGAATGGAGCAGACAACAAACAGCAAATCATGCTGGAGTTACTGCTACAGATGTTCTGTGAGTATCTCCAAGAGAGATGTTGTGACATCTGGTCACTGTTTAGCAAGCATTCCTCTAGCAAGGTCACTCCATGTTGATGGACAAATAAGAGACAAAGCTACAAAGTTACACGGCTTAAAGAAACTTCCTGTTGCTCTACAGTGTTTATAAACCCAGCTCCAGCTCCAAAAATTTGGTTCAATTTTCCTCCTGATAAATGCATCCCTCCTCGCCAATCAGAAAAGAAGTGTGACCTGTTGCTACAGTTCAGTTTAATTCCCTATACCATGTCTGTTGTGTCCAGAGGCCCTGTGCTTGCTAGGGAAACCCAGCGAAACCCAGGGAAACCCAGGCACACTGAACCCAGCCCGGAGGCCACCACTCACCCTAGTGCCAAGTGCCACCTAGTGGGAAAGCCAGACCCCACGAGCAGCCTTAGGCACCTCTCCTGGCATCCAGCAGGGCAAACAAAACCTGAACACCTACCTGCACTAGTGGCCAACCTCATCTGATACATATTCAAGTAGCAAAGAATGTTCCCATTCAAGCAGAACAAGCCTTGTACAAAGAGGAACACAAGGGGGAAGGAAAGTCTCACCTTCTTCCAGTTTTTTCTTAAGCTCTTCAATTTCTTTTTGGAACTGACGGAGCATAGCATCCTTGGGATCCTCATTAATCCTGGCCTTGTTCTTTATGTTCTTGGCTCTGTTTGCATACCTGAGAGTGCTGATGGTCTCATCGTAGTTGTAGTCTGCTGGTCCGATGTTTGCACACTGCAACATGTGGAGACCAAGTTACTGGAGGACCAGAACCCAGCACTGCAGGAACCCAGCCCCAGCTCTGACAGCCTCCCACTGCTACTCCTTCCCAAGCTTTCCTGCTGCTTCTACACTGGAGCCACTTTTGACTACCCAAGCACAGGTTCTGTTTGATCTCACACATGTATGTACATGTGTGCTGTGTTCAGAGCCTCATTTATACAGAGGCAAGGAGAAAAGATAGAAAGAGATGCACACAGAAGGCTCTCTAAGCTGCAAACATCTTAGGATAAGTGAGGTAAATGTCAGGCTGTTCAAGTCACTATGCTATCCCTGCAAAAATGCAGCCCAATAGCTGGCACTGGAAAGAGCATTTCTTAGCTTACCATCATGGTTTTGGAGTTGCCCCCCAGGGAGTCCTGCAGCAGCCGTGTGAGTTTGGAGTTACGGTAGGGCACGTGGGTGCTCTTGCCATCCACCAGGGCAGAGATAACATTGCCCAGTGTGGACAGAGAGAGGTTGATCTTAGTGGCTTCCTTCAGTCTCTGCCCTGTGGCTCCAGTTTTTGTCTGTCTTTCAGAACCCTGCAAAGAGAACATGAAACAGGAGTTAACACAGATCCTCTAATACATCTCCCTCCAAACAGAATCAGCTACATGTGAAATCTTGCTAGCAGCCATGTCACTAACCACTTCATCCATTAGTAGTGAAATGACTAAGAATCTCAGACATTGTTAAACCGACAAGTCAAACAGGTCATAAAAACAGAAGCTTTCAGTGCCAGCAAATTCTGGATTGCTTAAAGCAATGCAGCTAGGAAAATGGAGGTTTTCCTCCCCATGAACAAAAACGTTATGGGAAGTCAGTCAGCAGTTAAAAGGCAACCCAGCTGGAGCTGCCAACCACCATCTACAGCCCTTCTCATCAGCAGAACAAGAGCAAACAGCAACACTGCAATTATTTTAAAGAGTTTCATAGAGCATTCTATACACATATCATGTAATTAAGTTAAAATGCATTTAAATAAGTTGAATGCCTCTAGTCTCACTTTTTCTGCATCTTCCCCAAGCAAAGATATCTCAGTGTAAATCTTGAGCTAAAGCCATGTTTTACCAGCACAATTACATTGGTTCAAACTGTGACACTGAGGGAAGGAACCTGCAAGTGATGAACAACACGGTCACAACCCTCTACAAAAACCTCAATAACCCAACCCAAATGTCTTGGCCAAGAGCTGTCTGGTCCTACTCACAGCAAGGTCCACGAGGTGCAGCTTGCCCATGCGCACGTGCATGTTCCCGTCCACCCCCTTCTCACTGCACTCAATGGTGATGGTGAAGATGGCGTGCGAGCGAGAGCTGTGCTCATTCATGTTTGTGGCACCAACAGAACCTTTGAACAGAGAAAAAAGCACTGATGTCTTCAGAATTAATCACATCTTCCTCTAACTCTTCCTGCTCTCAGAGGAGACTCATTCCCACCTCTTTACCCAACCCTGTATTCCAGAAGATGGCAAAGGGATGCTCAGACTCAGCAGCTGAGTCTATTTTTGGGCGCTGAAGTTGCAGTACACTTCCAACCTGGACTAACAGAAAGTCCTGCAGCCTGCTATAGCTCTAAGCCAACCACAGACTCTCAAGTCCAGCAACTGTCCTCATCTGTTTAAAGATCACCAGGTGTTTTAAGGTGTTCACAGCAGATCCTTGAAAACAGTTGTATTTTGGGAAATAAGAACACAGCAATCCATGCCAAGGGCAACAGGAGTCAGAACTTTAAGTCATTAAATAATCTGAACTTAACTAAGAAGTCTTCCAGAACACAAACTACCTCCCACTTGCAGCACGGGGCTGATGTTCATCCTGGTCAGCACTGAAGCAGAAAAAGGATGAAGAGACACACAAGCAGTTCTGACAACACTGACTGCCCTCACTGCATCCTTCTTCTGCTGATCCCCACTGCCACTGGTCAATGTGGGAAGCACAGCCTTCTTTACCTGCTGCTGCACAAAAGGGGTTTGGGAGGAGATACCCTTTTGGTATCAAACACTCTTCCCAGCAACAGGACTAGGATCTCCTACTGTGGTCTGGCAACCAGACCTTTGCTCTGTTTGAGCTATAAACCTGCCCACAGCAAGGCTACGTACGGTTCTTGTGGCCCAGAGTCATGATTCTGTCCATATCATCTGCATTGTTTACAACATAAGCTGAAAGGTCTTTGATATAAACTCCCACATCAGGTCTCTCTTTCACCTAAGAGAGAAACAGTTCAGACTGAGCATTCCTAGGAGATCCCCAACAGTAATTCTAGTGATATTGTAACAGTATAGTGGCTTACGCCTCCATTTTCTGGCTTGCACATAAAACATTCCAGTTGGAATCAGAGCAGATAAGGAATAAAGACTCATGCATGACAATACACTACTGCTTTCCTCTGGGGGAAAGACATGATTTCAAATCCTAGTCTTTCAATACCCAGGGCTGCTGAGGGGCCTTTGGGGTAGAACTGCAGGTACAAAACTGCCTCAGGTGGAACAGTCAGTTTGTGCAACTGACCAAGTGGAAGAGATTCAGAGAAGCCAGCAGTGACATCCAGCTATTGCATTGCAAAGGAAAGAGGACTGCTGAGGAGCCCAACCTCCCACTTCCGTGCAAGTGCATCTCTCATCTTTAAAACACAATATTGCTCTGATTCAAAACAAACACCACATTCAGAAGAGGAGGCTCACCTCTAACCTCTGTGTCTGGTCCTTTCCCAGCAGGTCCCGCACTTCCTCATTGTAAATTTCCAGGTAAGAGACACGAACTAAAAACCTGCAGATGAACAGCTGGGTAGTTCACTTAGCAAAATATTTGTTGAATTCTCACAAACACAGTCACAGAGTGCAAAAAACCCAGTGAAATACCAACACAGTCTTGCTGCCCCTCAAGAACTGCCTAAGTGGGAGCCTTTCATCTTGGGAGAAATACCATTTCTGTTGTCATTGTCAAGGTCGGGCTTCTGCTATACATGGACACACATTAAAAAAAAAAAAAAAATAGAAGACAGAAGCAGTCAAGGGAAGGCATTTACCTTGTATCCCCCTCTGCCTTGGCAATGTGACCAAATATGTGGGCAAAGGAATTGGGAATGATGCCTCTGAGCTCAGGAACTGCTCGGACCCCTTCCATGGTGAAGGTTTTGCCTGTTCCAGTCTGCCCATATGCAAAAATAGTACCTGAAGGATAAGATAAAAGAACAAACTCTAAGAAGCTGAGTCTTCTCTAACTCTAACTTGCAGTTTTACTTCATCCCTTATTAGCCTGATAGCACCAAACACCTCTATTTCTATGGAGTTAAAATTTTCCACCCATTCCAGTAGCTACTGGAGTACAAGGCTGGAGCAACAGAAATGCTGGGCAAACACAGCAAACAGGACCTATCTGCTGCTTAATCCAGGCTGCAAGATGTCTAATAAAAAGTCAGTTGTTTTAAAAGTGCAGAGTGACTAAAGCATGGAATGCTAGTACACCTCAGTTCCACAAACAAACAATGCAGGCAAGCCCAGTTAATAACACAGCCAATTAGCAGCACGTGATTATACACCAACAGCAAACCCAACTACTCTTAATCATTAACCCACAGCAGAAATGGTGTGAGGCTTCTACAGCAGAGCCACAGCAAAACGCCAGCTCTAAACCTGCAGATACAGCTACAATTTGGACTAAAGAAACAGCCTGCACAAGAAGACATCCAGAATATTACTTAAATCCCAGACTCTGAAACTCCAAAAATATCCCAGTTCCTTAGATTTAGCCTAGCATTGCTGAAAACTCATGTTTTTGTTATCAAGCCACTGACACTACAGACTAGAAAAACTGAATATAATACTTCAGCTAGAAGGGACCTACAACGATCGTCTAATCCAACTGCCCAAGCAATTCAGAGCTGACCAAAAATTAAAGAATGTTGTTAAATGCACTGACTAAATGCCTCTTAAATTCCAACCTGGGGCAATGATCACCTCTCTAGAAAGCCTGCTCCAGTGTCTCAGTAAAGAAATGCTTCCTAATGTCCAGTCTAAATCTCCCCAGGTACAGCCTCAAATCATTAATTTTCAAACCATGAATTTTAATCAGCTGAAACCAGTGTCTGTTAGCACAAGAGATTATCAGGCATTTTGCAAACCCTGGTAAACTTTAGAAACTGTTCTTGTTTGTGGCATACTGTTATGGAAAGCAGTAATCAGCTTTCCTTAGATATTACATTTCCATGAATAACAAACACACACAAATCATGACCATGCTCTTCTCAGATGCAGGAGGCAACAGACTATCTGTAGGGAAGGGCAGATGTGTTTAAGTAGTCATCTCAGTTGAAAACAGCAAAGTTCAGAGGAAAAAATGCAGCAGCTCTATGCAGAAGTCTGGTATGCACACCTAGTGACAGCCCAGCACGGCTCCTGGGTACTGAAACTTACAGTGAGGAGCTGCTGAGAATTCTGATAATGACATAAGTGCATACCTTTTGCAAAGAGAAGATAAAGGATAAAAACATGAAGCTAATCGACCTCAGTGGAATCTCCTTCATCACCCATCTCCCACTGTTAATGACAGTAGTGGGTACAACCACTGAGCACTCAGAACAGCAAGTACCTTCAGGCTATTTTAAGTTAGAGGCCACAACAGAAAGGATCTGCGGCTACAGCCCTCAGAAGGTGAAACTCCCTTAAACAAGATCAGCAGGAATTTTAACAAAGCAAAGAACAGGAGACAGGATGGCATCCTTTCTTACAACAAGAGACTTACCATTGTATCCCTCCAGGACAGAATCTATAATAGGTCTTGCTGTTAAATTATAGACATCCAGCTGTTTACTCTCTGGCCCAAACACGGTGTCAAACGTGAATGTCTTGGGAGGCTCATTGGATGAGTCTGTTTTATGAACAGTTATGGTTCCCCTCATCTCATCCACGTTCACTGCCATCCTGTAGCCCGTCGCTCTCTCGCGGTCATTGAGAGGCCGGCAGCGAACAACCACCTTGACATTGTCACAGCTCTCCGGCTTGTCCAGCTTCTCTGCCTTGTTAATCTATAATTATTAAAAAAAAATACACAGGCTGTAACACTAGTATTAACAGAGAATCACAGAAAGGTTTGGGGTGCAAGAAACCCAGTTCCACCCCCTGGCGTGGGCACAAACACCTTCCACTGGAGCAGGTAGGTCCAGCCTGGCCTTAAAACACTTCCAGGGACCAGGCAACCACAGCTGCTCTAAGTAAACTATGCCACGGCCTCACCACCCTCACAGGAAAGAATTTCTTCCTAATACCCAATCTAGCCCTGCCATCTCCCACTATAAAACTACTGTGTGTTTGAGCACAAACACTATTGAATCAACTTGGGCAGCTAGATCTCCTGAGGATCATAAACTTGGGGACTTAAAACCAGGACTAGTTTATAATTAAAGCTGAGAGAATAACACACTTATTCAGGCAATGGGATCTTCTTCTGTTTGCCAACATGGAAACTGAATGAGTAAACCTTGAGCATTTCACATTCAACATCATTTAAGAATTTTTTTCAAGAAACAATTTCACCTTGCAATCTGCAACAAGTTTGCTGGAATTCAGTGCAGCCATGACATTCTTTTCCAGTAACACTGACTATACACTCTCAAACCTCACAGAGCACACAGCTAAATACCAGGGAGTGCTGGCTGAAGGGAATTCATTTTAATTACAACCCTCAGTGTACATGCTTAAAGTTTAATCCTTTAGAAAACCTAAATGTTGTATTATAAAACATCACATTCATTTTCTTTCATGTAGTTACCAAAACAAATCTTGAAGCACGGCTGATGAATCCAGTTAAGCCTGAGACACTCCCCTGGGCTAGAGATGCTGCAGCTTGAGCATTTAACTACTCCTAGAGCAGCTATATTGGATGTCAAGCCGAAACAAATCCTGTTACCAAGCGCCTCTCCCTCCACCTGCCAGCTGCCCCGATTCCTCTCAGGCCTCAGCAGCGGCTTTTGCCGTCCTGCTGAACGCAGAGAGCGGCTCAGCCCCACCTGGGCGGGGGAGGGACGGCACACGAGGCGCCGGCCAAAATCAGGAGCGGGAATCAGGTGTCTCCACCCGGGACAGGGGACGAGACCCCCCGGGCCGGCCGGACCTCCACTCCCCGCTGCCAAGGCGCCGCCACCTCTGCGGGGCCTCGCGCAGCCCCTCACCAGCCCCCGCCCCGCTCGGCCTGACAGGCACCGCCCGTCCTGCGGCTCCTGCGCGCACATGGG
>JANPWX010000391.1:3884971-3933212 GCA_024734555.1 Trochalopteron elliotii
AAAGCTCTCACAATGCACCACCCGCCCCGCCGTTCCCATGGCGACGGAGAGGCAGCGGCGGTGGGCGGGGCGCTCCGTCACCATGGGAACGGCGGGGCGGGTGGGGCGTCCCGGACACGGGGCGGGGGGAGCGGGGACAGCGCGCGGGGCCGTACGGCGGGGCTCTGAGGGCTGACAGGGCTCCAAGCGGGCTGACGGGGGCCTTGAGAGATTTCCGGTGGGTTTGACGGGGCTCCAGAGGCTCTGACAAGACTCCACTGCTCTGGAAGGGCTCCAGGTGGTCTGAGGGGGTTCTGGGTCTCTTGACAGGGCTGCAAGCCCAACCTGTTCTCCACACAAGGAAGAAAATCGATCTCCTTCTTTTCCTGACTGTAACGTCCTGAATTGCTGATGAAATATAGGGACTGCAGAGTGACTTAAATATGAACAAGCAATACAGTCTAAGTGGCGCATAAATCAGCTAGCCCTGCAGATTTCCAAGTTGTCATTTAGTGTACAGTTTCACGTCATACTGCTGGGATCCTCCATAGCCTCACCTGCTCCTCTCCTACTTGCAGCATTTCGACATCACACTGTCCATGTGCCACTTATTTACAGGAATTAGATTAAACTGTTCCAACAGTCTGACTTTGTCCTTTCATAATCTATGTCCTTAAGAGTCAAAGACAATTTTACTCAACAGAAGAGGTCCATGAATAGTTTCCCCAGTACCTGATGCCCTGAATCACGCTTGTCCCGCTTCCCCCCAGGTATTTCTGCACACCCAAATCCTGTTGGCAGGTCACAGGGCATTATTCCAGTCCCACTCCTCCCCTCATTACCTTTCCTGTGGAACACTGGGGCCTGGGATCCCCGAGCAAGGCCAGGAATTCCCAGCACCAAGCACAGACACAAACCAAGGGCTGTACCTCAGTTGTGTTGTATTTTTGCCAGAGGGATGTAAAGCAGGAGCAGGAATGTGGACAGAGCTGATCTGTACCTTGCAGACCTCGCCAACCAAACTGACCTGTGTATCACAGGGCCGGGAACACACCGAAATGACAGGACAGGGCCATTCCCTCAGCCCCAGGTGTGCATCGTCAGGTGAGTCAGAAATCTTGAAGACCAGCTATTCGGCAAAGTCTCTTTGCTCTTCACACACTGCCACGGTGTTACTCAAAGCTGTGCTGCACGCACAGATTCAGGGACTAATAATTTAGCACCAGAAAATGTATAACCCAAGGGGCTGTGAGAGAACAGAGAGTCATGTGTAGGCATGCAAAGCTGAGGAATGAGAAAAGGTTTAACATAAAATATTGGAACCAGCTTCCCACAGAAAATGCTGCAGGAGGAAAACAATGAGGTCCAGGATCTGAGGGGAAAGTTGAGCATGGCTTTGAGACACGGAGAGATCCTGGGTGGAAGAAAACGTGGGGTGAAAACGAATGCTGGCAGAGAGGTCTGAGCCCTGGGAGGGGACAAGGGTGCATATGCTCCATGAAACAGAGAAAAGATACTTCCTGTGACTGGAAGGAAAATAGGTCCTGGCAGGTGCTGGGATTGTATGGATCCAGCAAATGTGTATTTTGGAGAGGACCAAGTCAAAGAGAAGGGACAGTGCATGTGTCAAGGCAATAACCAGTGCCAGAGAAGGCGGCAAAGCGGATTTGGGGGCTGTGCTGAAGGTTGTCGTGTTTATCACCGTGGCAGAATTTCATTGACCCCGGGAGCGCTTTGCCTGGCACAATGATCTCTGTACAGGTAAGACAGACCCACACGGGCTGAGACAGCGCTCACTTGGCAGGTCCCACGGGGACCCCGAGAGATGAGCTGGGTGTTCAGCCGAGCCGTGCCCCGGAGATCGGGCACCGAGGGTCCCGGCGGGACCGTCCAGCAGCGTCCCTGGGGGCTGGTCTCCCGCAGGAATCGCCCCCACTCTCCGCCGCCCTCCCGAGGCCGTCCGGCCGCAGCAGCCGCGTCCCCGCCCGGTACCGGTGCCCGGTACCCCGTGCCCGGTACCCGGTACCCCGGCCAGGCGGGTGAGGACGCGGTCGGGACGGGACGGGATCGGAGTTCCCATCGCCCCCCGTCGCTCTGCAGGGCTGGAGAGACTGTCTGAGCTCTGGCGGTGCGGGAGCTGCTCGGGGTCGTTCTCAAGGACAGTCGAAAGTAGCCAGGGGGAGAGATTTTAATTATTATTTCCCGCCCCGCCCCGCCCCAGCTACACAAGACTAAACTTCTCAGAGCATCAAGCCGGTCAGATAAATCATTGCCAGCTCTCCCTCTGCTGAAACGGTCCGGCTTTGGATGCTCTGACATCCAGTGGCAGCCGAAGTTAGTCACATTGTGGTTCCTGCTTTCAGCGAAACGTCTCAGAGCTCCAGTTTTAGAAATGTAGAGCGGTTTCCAGAGGATTCATGTCACTTTGGGTTTTAATGGAACTGCAGAGAGAACGGTGTGAACTTCCAGAAAAAATGGTGAGGAAGCCCAAAATTCACCACTCTTTGGAAAGAAATGCAGAAATTTTATATCTACTAACATCTCTTTTCTGTTTTTAGAGACACCAAAATGTAAGCCTTGAAATAGTTTCAGGCTGGATGTTCTCATTCACTTGGTACTGATATGATTCAGAGATGTTTATTTCCTGTAAATACTCCCCTTAGTCTGGAAAGTGGGATTTCCAAAGTGGTATCTTCAAAGATTAAACTGCTCTAAGGAAAACTTTTAATTGGGAATTCAGAAACCTTCTAAGAAGAGTAATCTTTGAGCCTTTGTATGGAAACCATAAGCCTGTATTTGCCAGAAACTTGAAATCAGGTGATAAGAGGTTGCAGAGTAGTAGCTGGGCAAATGGAGAACTAAATGTGTGAAACAGGATAACTGGAGTAATCTGGACTGCTCGACCCAAGGTTTTTCAAGCTATTACACAGCCCAGGAGTGAAGAATCTGGACTGTGTTGTTGTTCAGCCATCAGGCGTGTTTTCTTTCATCAGGAACTTCCAGGGAAAATGCATATCAGAATTGCTCCGTCTGCAAACAAACAAGTTCTGTGGCTGCCCCTCAGTTCTCAGCGCTGGAAAAGCATCAAAAGAGGAAATCATACTTAGTACAGGGATCTGGGGTGTTGTTTTATAATTTTGTTTGTTTTTGTCAGTGGCTCCCTTCAGGATACTGGCTCACACAGCTGCCATGAAGTGTCCTGGACATACAGAGAGCTCACAACTTGCCTTTTTTTCCTGGAAAACGCCTTAGCCAGAGAGGCCAGGATTTGGAAAGTGTCAGTTTTCCAGAATCTCAGTGTGAAGCTATCCTCCCCTGTCCTCTTTGGAATTCCCTAAAGGACCCTGCAAAGATGCAGTGCTAGTAATGCCATCTGATTCACCTGAATGCAAAAGTAATCTCTCATGGACTAGGCTTAAGGAATGGAGGGGTAGGAGGGTCTGTATTTGTCCCACTTTACATTTTATTGATGCCTTGTATAAACCAAGGGCTTTGCATTTTGTTCTGGCTCACTCAGAAAAGTAGTAGTTTTGGGAAATGTGAAATAGTTTGGGATAATGTGGTACAGCAAGTAAGACCAGCCAATCGATGATAAAACCAAACATTTGGCATATTAATTGTGTTCTGCACTATCTGTGAATTCCATCTGTTAAGGTGGGAGAAGATGGAATTCACAGAGGCCTCACAGAAACCCAGCCCCATTCCAAGCTACCTTAGGAAGCTGCAAGACTCCATTCCCCACTCAGTGCTCCAGCACAACCCAGTACCAGGCCATTGTAAACACAGCTAGAGCCAGATGGGTTGGGCAACACGAGTGAGTGCTTTAAACTGCTGCAAAAAGTGCCCTTGTCCTCCCTCTGTGGCCACAACTGACAACTTCCTTCATTTCAGGCCTCCAGCCATCTGAAATGCTAATTAGAGCACTTAAAAAGATTTGAGTCTTCCTTTGGAGATATGTTAACAAAATCATCAAAGCTCTAACTATATTTTTCTTCTAACTTTTCCTTTCCCTCAGGGCACAGATATCTCTCTGTCAGGTTACAAAAAAAAGTGGTTCTCTGGCTTGCAGAAATCAGCTCCCAGTTCCAGTTTTACCCATAAATGTTCACCTCAGCCACCAGCATCTTTAACAGGCTGTTGGCATCAGTAAAGATCTCAGTCAGCTTTTCCCTGGCTGGATGACTGACTGGGAATGTAAGGAACATGTAATCAGTTTATACACAAAGCAGGGATGATGTTTGGCAGCAGATTTAGGGAGCAGTCAGGGTTGTTGCTGGGGAAGGCCATTAAGCAAGCACGTGTGTGTATGTATATATATATATACATACACGTATGAACTTGAGTGTTTGATGACATTCCACTGACCTCATTAGAATTGTTTGTGTGGACTTAGTCCAATTGCTGTGGTAAGTACAAAGAACTCATCTGGTTTTCTCTGCTAAACAGAAATTATTCACATTATCACTTTTAATATTCTGGGTTTTAGACTACTATTTTTAATTAAACTGTGGTGCTGACCTTTTCTGTCACTGAAGCTACAGCAAAGGTAGGAGTTGAGCTGAGCCTTGCAGCTCCCAATTATCTTTACAAGCATTAGCTAAAAGCATTTCAGATTACATTCCTCCTATTTCTTCCTTCTGCTTTGCAAAAGAAGAGGAATGCCAGGAGTTGGAGTCAGACATACACATCTCTTGAAACAGCCACTACAGTAGTGAAATGTCCTACACAGCTTTTCTTAGGTGGTCATTCGTAGGTGGCTATTTACACTGAGGTTATTGTTCTTTTCCTCTCAGCTACAAAGGACAAATTGTGTCAATGGCCACAGGAAACAAGACAACTACAGCAGGCCTTGTAAAACAGGCTGTCAGGAAGCTCCTCTGAGCAAAACTAGTAGCAGGGAAGGTACATCACTGATACACTGGGGAGGCTCACGGCATCGTTCTTGCAGTGGGCTGGGTCTGCAGCAGCTGCCCTGGGGTGAGCAGGGACCGCTCTTCATTTAGGATGGGAGGTACCTAGGAATGAGATCTCCTGGATAAACATTCTGCTTAACATAAACTTGTTTAAACTTGTCAGATCCGTTCACAACACACAGAAGCGCACACAGCACTGTATAGGACGTTGGTTTCTTTATTTTTTTTTTTTAATTTTTAAAAATTTTTTTACAGGTAATACCATCAGTGCAGACGCTAGCAGTGCAGAGCAGATGGAAACACTCTCCAGCCGAGATCTTGAGAATGGAAAGAATTATACTGGGTAAGGTTCAGTGGGATCTTTACACAGAAACACCAATGGATTTCTTAAACATTGTAAGCACTATGTTTTGCAATGTTTTTTCTTTAAAGAAACAACTCCTTATCAAATAAGACTAAAAAACACAGATGCATACACACACACACCCCCACACATCCTTCCCAAGATGTTTGGCAAACTACCTATTCCTACCTATCTTCAAGCCTTTTAAAGAATATTACAGTAATTATATTTTTTAATTTTTTAAAAAATTTTCTACTATTTAAAACCTTCTATTCTGGTCAAAAAAATTTACTCTCATCTTTAAAGGACAACTGAATAAACATTAAAAAGATTCTCATAATGCACAACTATATGCCTTCTTTAATTTTTTTTAAATACAAGCTGCAAAAATATTTCTAACTATTTCCCTTCTATTAATACTGTACATAGAAAGCTGTCAGAGTTTTGCTACATTTCACACACAGGTTTTTTCTTAAACCATTTTACTTTTCATCCCACTATTTATTCACTTATGCAATGTGACTACCCTGATCTGGCACTTAGTTCACATTGCAGTTACTAAACATTTAATAGAAACAATTAAACTTTGTCTTCAAGAAACGATCATGTGCTAGTAAGGCAAAAATTCATGTGATACAAACACATCCTGGATCCCTATTTTAAGGTTATGTGCAAATATTAAGCCATTTTAGGCTGCTGATTGTGAAAACTGCCTTTTGTAGGTTCTTGTTTCCTTGGTGAATTTAGAGTGCAGTATTACTGGTTTTACTGGATTTGGAGCTGCTGTCCTGAACTGAATCTCCTGGACAGCAACCTGGATAATGTAGAAACCTCAGAAATTCTTAGGAAACATAGACCTCATACATTCATTATCAGCTCAAAAAACCAGTTCAATGATTGGCAAGTACGAACACAAAACACAAAAAAAAAGAGGTGGGGGAAGCCTTCAAGTTTCCTGATATGAGATGAAATTCATCTGTACTTCTGGGTGATGACATGAAAACATATAAACTTCACTAACCTCTGCTTTTCTTTTCATATATATATATGTGTTTATATACATATATATGTACACTTTATCTTCTCTGCAGTTCATGCCATGGTGATGTCCAGCTGGCCCCAGCTCCCACCCAGACTGCCTCAGAGGAATCCTTCCCTCCACGTTGCACTCTTGACCAAGCAGCTGCAGCACTGTATGGCCTGCCACCAACTCGTGCAGTTTAAGGGCTCCACGTTGGTTTTGGTGATCATCACCTTGGAGCTGGAGAGGCAGACTCCTGGTTGGTTTCCTGTTATTACTGATCTGCTGAAAAAAACACAGGTAGGAAGCAAAATGGCCTTTGGTCACACATCCTGAAGGCAGGAGATGATAAATGAATAAAGCCATGGGTATTTACAGCCAATATTGCACTTCAGCAGCTCCTGAGACTTGTGTCCTTGTTCTGCCTTTGCTGCAGGCCTTTCTGGTGCTAACAAAAGGGAACAAAAGTGCAGTTCAGGGGTGGGACATCCCTTTGGCAGGGAAGGGAGGGTTCCAAATTCTTGGCCAGAGATAGCCCCCTGCATCCTGTGCCAGGAGAGATTCTCTCATGATGGGAGAGTCTCAGAGCACCTAGAAATCTGCTTAGTTTCCTCAGCCTCCCTCTGAACACTGAGAAAACTTTCAAGTACAGTCACATTGTTCTAAAAATATAATCAGTTTGACTTCTACTGATTCAAGACCAGCTTTATTTTTTCTTTTTTTTTAAAGCTTTTCCCCAGTTTCATAAAACACATGCCTTTTATGAGAGCACACTTAGAAGGCTGAAGACCCAGGCTGTCAGCTTGCCATCCACTCATTTGAAGGTCTTGAATTTGTCTGAAACAACCTGGCCTGGCCTCCTGCTGTCCCTGCTGCCTGTTGTTTCCTGCAAAGAGGAAGCACTTGCCCACATTCTTGTGTAGTAGTTATAGGAGTAGTTATCAGGAGCTCCTGGATAAGTGTTTTCCATCAGCACCAACAGCATATTGCTGCCATGCATACTAAGGCATGCAGCCCGTCCCTGCCCTCCCCTTAATTACAAAGTGACAGGAACAGTGGCCAGACGAGAGTCATTTATCCAGAACTTAAAATAAATCTGCATCTTTCTTTACAGGTGAACAGGAGTGAATTAATCCACTGCAAAGAGCTTGTGGATCATGAGTTAATGTGCTTGCAGCCACCCAATGCTGTTTATATTTTCTATCCCATCAGTCAAGCTGTGCAGGGCCATCCCAAGGCAGGGCTACCCTGCCATCACCCTTCTGAATGGAAGAGTTCCCATCGAGGGTGCTTGAGGCTTGCTGTAAGCCAGCCTGTTTCAGCACCTTTCACAGCCACTACAGCCCAAACTCCTGATCAAACCACTGAGACTGAAGAATGCTGTGATGGATTCAGACACCTGCACAGTGAGGATGGGGAAGTGAGTGCTGGGAGGATGAACACAGCAGGCTCGTGCCCTCAGCTGAATGGCCCTGTCCTCCTTTACAGCCACCTGAAAAGGACTAGTGGAGAATTACCACCTTGGAAGCAGCACCTGCAGAACCAGCAGGTCCCAGCAAACAGAGCAGCCAAAACAACAGGGCAAAAGTGTCACTGTGCTGCTCAGAGGATAAAGACACTTGGTATTATCAGTCTATTTTTTATGTCCTTCCTAAGCAGTATGTGCTACCCCTCATTTTTAAGATTATGTGAAGACAGAAAGCTGGGGAGAGGGACTCTGTCACAGTCCTTCAACCCAGGGATCCAGTTGGCAGGCAGCAACAAACTTCATGGAGAACCAAATGCCTCAGAGTTTATTTTTAAAATAGCCATGATGAAGTTTGACAGACTGAGCCTTTGATCCAGCTCATACCATTGTTCTCTCATTAGAGCTGATCTGGCTCAGCCCATGGGAGCCTGAACAGGAGCTGCTGTCGAGGAATGGGCAGCCCCACTGCTGCCTCTGCAAGAGTTCTCAGATGGAACCAAGGTTTTGATTCAGCAGTGAGAAGCCTGAATCAAACCTCCAGTTTTCCTTAAGGCCTTACCTTGTAATCCAGGGGTCTGGGATCTGTGCTTTGTCCTGGTTAAACCATTACAGACTCCATCACAGTTTCTGTGCAAGGTGGGAAATCACTTCTTGTCTACAATCACATTGTCTTGGGCTCTCACCAACCAGCATGTGCTGGTTAGGGTTTTTAAAATGTATTGTGTCTTACTAGCCCAGGCAATATAAAAGGCCTTTAATAATTCCCCTCCACCACTACAACCACATTATTTCTTACAAATTGCTTAATCTTCATAGTAAGTAGTTTAACAAAGGTCAGATTAAACCACTCTTGCGCTTTTAAAAACCAGCTTCACACATCCTTTTAAAATCAGTGGAGGTTTTGTTTTAAACAATAGGCATTTTTAGGCAATTGTTACCCTAGCTTGAGGGTATAATCCAGCCAGTATGGGATGGGTAACAGCACCATACCTGCCATCCTGTCACAGAACAAGAGGGGGTTTCATATGGACTGGCACAGGCTAAATACTGAGCAGGAGTCTCATGTAATGACATATGGGATAAATAACTTGGAGACAGAGATGGGACAGGAGCAAGGAGACCCTCATGCTGAGAAACAGCAGAGCTCATCAGTGCAAGAAAGTTTATGGCCTTCTTCCCTTCCTCATTGTCTTATCTTGTAGGAGAGGAATTCCTGACTGCCAGCCATGCAGGACTGATGTGCTGAGCAGCTGTTCATTCTTTCTCAAGTGTTAAATTTGCCAGAGTGAGCTCTGGGAACACAGTGAGCTCTGTGTGTGCAGAGAGAAAGCCATGCTGCCCTTGAAACCACAAAGGCAATGCCCAAGTGTCCCAGTAACATCCAGCAATGGAGACTTAGTGCAAATAGCTTGTGTGAACAGACATGACTTGAACCAGCAGTGAAAGCCATGGGATTCCCATGAGGCAGGTCAAAACTACCTCAAGCTGTGGGTGCTGTGCTGAGGGGAGGCTCTGCCCAGGCCTGGGATGCTGCAGCAGCAGGACCCAGGGGGCTGGTTTAGACCACATGAGGTGTGTAATGTCCCCACATACTCAGGGTTCAGGCAGCAGCATGCTCAGGACATGGTATTTATTTATGCCATCACAGGGAAGGTTTTCATTCAATGGTAGGGCTCTTCCCTCCTCCTAAGCAGTACCCTCCTTTTCTCTCACAAGCTGTGAGTTGACTGCCTGGCTTTTGGAAGGAGAAGAGTTGTCTTCTATAGTTTCCACTAAATAAAACATCAGCTTGGTCTGCCTGTTCTCTGTGGCCCTGGAATAGCCCAGCTGAAAGGTGATGCCCACAGTGATCCCTGCAGAAAACTGGGCTGTGTGACGGGCTCTGCTTCCCTCCCATCCCTTTGCTCTATCTCAAGCACTGTCACCAGCTGCATTTACCCGTGGAAATGCCAGCAGCAAAGTCCTACACGCGGTAATTAACAAGCTGTAACTTTACACCACAACAATCATCACCTCGTGTTTTCCCCCCACAGCTTTGAGCCTGTGTATATAGCTCTTGCCTGTAGCTGGACAACATGTAAAAACCCATGAACAAACTTGCTTTTCAAAATCTCTGCAGATGTCTATGATCAACATTCAAATATACATCATACATTCAAGTATACATTAACAGGGGTTAACTCTAAAAGATAAAGGCAGTGCTGGAAGGCCCTTCAGGGCTCCGTGTTCCCAGTCAGGGTGCAAGATGCCACACTGGGATGGGAACAGTTCACCTGGAGCCTGCCTGTGCTCCCAGGACACACTGCTGCCTCTCTCTGGCAGCACAGCTCCCTCCCACACACCTATTCCAGCACTGTAGCTACCATGAAGGAACAAATTCTTCTGTCTTGGCTTCAACAGGCTAAAAATGTCACTTACCTTTGCATTCCTGCCATCACTCAGAATGGAGCTTCCTACCCCAAAGAATGAGCTGCCAGGTACAGGAAGGAGCTGATCTTGGACAGGACCATTCTTGTTACAGAAGGAGCTTTTTGGATAGTGAGAATAGCACCAATTCTCTTTTTTTTCTTGCAGAACAGGGTTGGAAGCTTTAATACTTTTCCCCTCCCAGCCTGAGTGACAAGATCAACACTCCCCACACACAGCAGTGACAGGAACAATTATTCTGCCCAGTGAGTTTCAGGGAGGATGACATCTCACCTGTGTGCCTGCCTGTTTGGACTGTGTGTACAACATGAGTTTATTCCAGCTGCAGCTCAACTCACCACTGCAGATCCCATTTGCTATACACCAGTTACTGGTGAAAACGTGCCAGATTCAGTGAGTGCTGGCAGAGGTCTGGTGTGGTTATGGATAGCTCTGTGAGGATTGTTGTTTTGGGGAATATTCACCCCCCAGGAAAACTACAGAGAATGCTTACAGAGTATTTTCAAAGAGCTCTGACCTGGTAATGTCCTGTCCCTTGGGGGATCTCAGCCCAGGTGAGGCATAGCTCTCAAACCCAGACTCCTCTTGTTGTTGCCTCAGTTCAGGCCAGATTTCCAGATGCCTGAAGCTACCACAACCATATAAATAAAGCTGCAATTACACCTGAAATCCCCTATGGTAAACACCCACAGAACTATTTTCTGTGGCTGTTTTAAACCACCTACAGAAAGAGCAAAGCATTTCAGATCCACAATGTCCCCCATTCACAACCCCCAGCTAAAGGAACCATGTCACAGCTCATGCAGTTGCCCAGGAACCATTGCAGGTGGGGAGGGAGCTGCCCCATTTCAAGACAGCACTCACTGGGGTGTTTCTGACAACAAACCTGACTCAGTGTCACTAATTGTGGAGGGTGTGTGATGACCTAGGAGAAGAGTTCATTTACACAGCTCCACAAATAAAGAAACTCCTGTAGTCAGAGAATTGACCAAGAGACAAGAAAACTGCAAAGGGAAGAGTAATAAAATAGTTATACCTCATTTGTGGGGTTGCATCTACACAGTTGTTGGGTTTTTTCTCCTGCTGATTGACTTTAGTGTGTTAAATTGAATTTAAGCAGTACTTACAGTTCAATTCTTTAGGAAGGCAGAAAATGCACTGAGATGGAGAGATGCATTAACTTCTGGCAGGTCTCAGAGCCCCCTCCCATTCCTCCTCAGCAAGACGTGCAACTGGAATGCCCCTGGTGACCTAACTATGGTCATGACAAACAGAACTTAATCAAATCTTCTGAGTAATTTGGAAAAAGAACAAAAAGCTTCTATTCCCAATTCACCTATCCTGCTGGGAATCTAACTTAACAAAAGCTCCAAGCCGGACGAAAGCTCTGCCAAAGGAATTAGAGTGGCTGGCCTCAAAAGAGAACACAAGGAAGTTTAAAACAGACATCAAAGCAGCAGCAAAGGCTGTATCATAGCTCAGCCTGATGGTCACACACAGCTTCAGCCTTCCCACATTCCGTGCAGGGCACCACAGACATGAAGACAGAGCCTTCCTAAGCAGACTTCCAGCTCTGAATCCATGGCCCCCAAGACACAGCTGTGTCAGACCCTGGTGCTTCCCCTGACACAAGTGGTGCCTCATCCCTGTCCATGGTGGCAGCAGGGACAGGCAGGGATGAAGAACATGGGGTGAACATGTTTGTCATGGGGTTTCATCCCTAATGCCTGCAAGTGGCAGGAGTCTCCACAGCTCCTCCATGTGTCCAGTTTAGTCCTTTTCAGACCACAAACCTGTTACAGCTGCAATCTATTCCCAGTTCTAATTTAGGCTAAGGGCATCCAGAGGGTGTATAGACTGTTACTGATCACACACCCTAGGGACACGCACTCAGTGCCTGGGGCAGTCAGTACCTGCACACCAGCCTCTCCATCTCTTGGGGGGTTACAGACACAATGCCCTCCATGGGAGCCTTGGAGGGCTCGTGTCACATCCTACACCCACACTCCCTGTTCTCAGCCTTTGCCCCACTGTGGTCACACCACTCAGCATGAGGCAGGGGCACAGGGTGAGACTTCCTTCAATCCTCCTGCCAAAGACTGGCTTTTGGCCACTCCTACCCACCCAGCCTCAGGGCAGTGGGGAAAGCAGCAATCGGGGGGAAAAAAGGAAGGGGAGACTGGGGACAGCAGCTGCCAAGACACAGGGGGTACAGGGGACATCACACTTTAATCACAGGGCAATGGGGTTAATGAGGGGAAACTGGGATCACAGAGGGTTGTGAATTTGGACAGAGGACATTGTTCTGGTTATACCTGGTGTACAAACCATGGTTTTAACAGATGTTTGTTAAACAAGTCAGTTTTGTTTTTATTAAACCCAGCTTTGGTACAGGTCATTCCTGAGATTCATTTACAAGGTTGTTGAAAACAAAGACGAACTGGGGCCTGGCCCTGTTCCTGTGGGAAGTTACTGGGGCACAGACATCACACTTTGTTTTTCCCCTTACCTTTTTTTAAAAGAAGTATTTGTGTAAGGGGAAATCAGTCTGTTACAAACACAGCACTTGCACCAGGAACAGAGTCTCCAGCTTTAAACCATTTCCCCTCCATTAATAAATAGCATTTAGTTGTGCTTTAAAATGGTTCCCTTCTCACCCATCACATCCCAGCAGGACGAGCAGAGCCCAGACTGGCCAGGCAGGGTTACCTGGCCCCAAAGCAGCAGATGGGAGGTGGGCAGGGAGCTCTGGGAAGGAGTTACTGTGTGAGGCACCATGTGCAGCCCTCAGAAAAACTAAAGAGAGGAAGGTTGAGACATTTTGGTTATAAAACCTGTAAGTATACAGAAGCAAGCTGCACAGAAGAGTTATTGTTATGAAATGTGAGAATCCAGCTGACAGATTAGGGATGTCAAACTAGGGATGTCAGGTTAGGGACATCAGGTTCCCAAGTTACACTCCAAAACCAGACTGAGGAGAGGACCTGCAGGACTCTGTTATGCAGCAGCTCGAGCAGCAAAGCTGAAAGCTCCTCACACTACCCCAGCTTTGTCCCTCATCTCTCTGGAGTCAGTCAGTGTTAACTCCCTTGGGGTAAGAGCCCCAAAATAAGCATTCTGGATTTAGTGCCAGCCGTGCAGCAGCGTGAATTAGCAGTTTACCTTTTGGCAAGTATCTTGGATTTCAACTTTACCAAGAAACCTGATCAAGCAAACTTTTTCCCATCAAAAGACACGGTGAATTTTAGTCCTTGCTACATATTCTCTTCTGTGCAATATATAGCAAGCTTAAAGGTGTAAGCACCAATTAATTTCTTCTGCATGAGATGTTCTGGCCTTAATAAATCTTCTAATTAACATATCTTCCTGTTGTTATGGAGTACGCACTGGGAAGACTAAAAAAGCTATAGAAAGAACAAAAGAGAACCAGTGTTTAAGTTTCAGTTATTTACATTAAGACAAGACAGCATGAAAGGTCAAAGCACCAATCTATTATACATATATCTGAGTTTAACCCATTGCAACTTGGAGAAGCACTCACAGCTGCCAACATCTTGTTTGGAACTGGCAATCAAGGGATTGATTTAGAATTTAATTGGGAAAAGACTGCTGATGAGAAATCCCAGGTGATGGAGACCCACAAGAGCAGCCAACCAGCACACACAGAAGGAGCAGCGGCTTTGCACAGCCCTTGCCTCATCCCATCCCTCACAGCTGCACAGTTCTCCCAGTGGGACAGCTGAGGACAGGGTTGGGTGGGTCAGGCTGTGTCCCAGTGGGACAGCTGAGGACAGGGTTGGGTGGGTCAGGCTGTCTCCTGAAGGAAGGTACCACCATGTCCCAGGGCCTTGGCCACCGTGCATCGGCTCTGGAACTGCACCTGCCTCACTGCTGAGCTGCTTCTCTAACAAACCTGTGCACTTCTCCTCCTCAGAGCATCTCTAGGAGCATTGCACAAACATTAATGAATGCTCCTCTGGAATGACACTTGCCAACACACACCATCTGCATCACCAGGTGGCCCACCTTTAAAAGGACCAGCTACTCCACCACCTTTGGTTCCCTGAATCTGGTGTACCTGAATGCACATGCTCCTCCCTGGTCTCCGAGATTTGGCTTTACAATGTACTGAGATGGAAAAGGATGTAAACATTTCATACAAACCACTTGGTATCAACTGGTAATTCCCTACTAAAGCTTCTGCCTAAAACGTTTCCAGGTGCATATTGCCAAAAAGCTCTGAGAGGCAGTCAGGATCACCAGCCTGGTTTTGTTCTTCAAGCTGGGGCTGCAGAAAAACCTCCCACCAGGAGCACTGCAACAGCAAACACTGTGCATCAGCCAAACTCCACACTGGCTGTGTCTGAAGTACAGCACTAATCTCAGTCCAATACCAAATACATCCCAGAAGGACCCAGAGCTGAGTGAATATATACGAGTTGGTGCATAGCACTGGCCCAGAGAACAGACACTAAGGACCAACATTTGGGTAAAGCTTCAGCAGCTGCAGCTCTCTGAAAGCAGAGCACCAAACCAAAGCTGTGCTCTTTCATTGGCCTTGACCTAAGTGTATAATGCCCTTCTCCAGACAAGGAACACAGCTTTGGATGCACCACCAGGAAACCTCTCCACCTCTGCTCCCTTTTCACCCTACCTTTAAATCAACTCTTTGGGCACCATAAAATCAGCAAAGCTGCTGGTACATCCCCTTGCTCAGTCACCAGATCTCATGAAGGAGATGTACCAACAAGCCTCAAAGCTCCTTCTGCCCAAACACAGAGAGCTTTTGGATTACTGTCTAAGAATTTCTCCTCAGATTACATAGGAAGCTCATTTCCACACACTCTATGATTAGGTAGCTGTTAATTAATTAGCTAATTATATTCTTGAATGTTCCCAACAGTCAGCCTGTGACTGGTAAGCTTGCAATCATGACACACTATTATTGTGACAGATAATACAGAAAATAACTAGATTGCACAGAAAATACACCACTAAATAAATGACACCACAAAAACTCAAAATACATGTGAGATTTAATAAAAGAAAAAAAAAGTACAAAGTGAGTGGAAAGAAAAGAAAAAACCAAACAAACCATGAACCCCAACATGCTGGGAATGACAAAGCAAAGGGAGGCAGCATGTCCCAGAGGGCTGTGCCCCCACCCAGGTCCCCAAGGTACCCCCAGGGCAGCCACTCCACAAAACACAGTTTAATTTAGAAAGCAGACAACATACAGAACAGTAAATGTTAAAATGATAAAAAAATGGATAGTTTTTCCCATTAATACCAATCTTTTACAGATAAATATATAAAACAGCTGAAAGATGTGTAACTGGATGGTTTCAATAATTTCTGAAGGGTATTTCTTTCACTTTTTCTAGCCTACAAGATTTTAAGTCTTCAGACCGGGTGAGAACAGCATCACAATGTATTTGTAATTTGTTAAATAAAAATAATATACAGAACTATCCTACCACAATACTTAAACCTTGTCTCAGCCAAAAGAAAAAAAACAAGTACTCAGGAAAAAGAATATGACTGAGTCCCCTTGGGGAGATTATGATGTTGAACAAGCAACTACAAGGACAAGGGATACCTGTCACAATATAAAGTCAAAGTAATATAATAATTATCATCAAGAAAATATTGTTACATACATTCTGAATGTCTTCTTCAGAAAATGCTGTAAATTTCTCCACAATGCCCATGGATTGGAAGATTTTTACTCTTTGTTATAATAATAGTTCTTAACTACCTGTTATTCTAGGAAAAAATAATTGATCTCTGATGAGCCAGGGCAGAGAGAAATCATTTGCATAGATCTTGCTGGCTGCAGCATGAGATCAGGAGAGAGCTGTTGATTGGGAACACACTGGTGAGGCAGCTGGGTGCACACCAGTACCACCAGTTACTGTTTAATCCCAGCACTGGCCTTGGGAAGCAAAACAATGAACCAAAGAGCATTGCTTGCTCAAGCAATTAGTGCACCACAGTTTTTCTCATTAGCAAAAGATTAATAAAAAATAATTTGCTACATGATTGGTCTGTAGTCAGAGGTGAGGTGGAATTGTCTTCTTGCATGTAACAGAAGGTTGGGTTCCTTGTACGTGTTTGAGAAAACCACACTAACCCTCCTAACATTTGATAGTTACTCTTTAAAATACATCTAACCTGGAGGCACAGCCTTAGAAATTAAATGTCCAGCTTTCAGCAGACTCCCAACAAGTGCAGATTTTTTATTCTTTCAACGAAAGCCTGTTCTAGAAGGTACCAGTGAGATCTTTGTGAGGTTCTTTCCTACAAGCATCAAGCAGCACTGTCAGTATATCCACAGAAAAGGCCAAGGTCCATTGGAAAACAGTTTAACACCTGAGAATGTATTTAGAAAAGGGGAAAAAAAAGCTGCTTTAATGGAATATGAGCATTAAAGAACCTCAGAATCCAGCAAAATGCAGCCCTGCAACAGCCCTGTGACAGCTCAGACCCAGGCCCTGCATCTTCTTCTGCACGGCACATCAGGAATTTGCTGACAGCTTAAAGACAAGTCTTTAACAAAAAATGTATCAGAAAAATCCTGTAACAATAATAACTAAATAAAATGCACACACTCACAACTAACACTTAGCCAGCCAGTGTTTTTATAAACTCTAAAGACACCATGTGAGGGTTAATATAAAATATTTCCTTTCATTTAGCCTAGGATCTGATGGATGGATGGAATTGGGTCCAACTATTTTTCCATGACAACACAGCTAGTAACTCTCTGTTCAGTTATTGCCCTGCCTATTCACAAAATGGTTTGAGTGGAAAAAATTAGTATTGATCCTAGTTATTCCTCTAAGCTCAGTAGCCCAGGAAAACAAGGCTGTGATTTCTAGGCATGAGGAGTTGTCAAAAGAAGCACCTTCTAAGAGGAACAGGGTCTGTCAACATAAATACAGTGCACAGCTCAAGAGCAGGGGATTCTCCTTTTTAGGCACATATTAGGTTTAAGGTTAAAGAGCAAAAGTAAAGATGTTGGCTTAAATAGTTTCCACAACAGTAAATACAGTGGTAAGTGACAACTGAAATGTGACACAAATCATGTAGTTCCACTTTATACAACAAACTCTATGAAAAACCTCTCTATAAATGTTCTACTTTAGCAGTAAAGAAAATTCAGAACATTGTCCCATTAATTTTATTAACCACTCTCTCTCTCCTTATATATATATATATATAAAATAAATGATGTAGATAGTGTTTAGAGTAATTCAGGAATTAATACAGAATTACTGGAATGAGGGTTACTCTAAGATTCCTGCAGAAAGCCTAAATGTTGTGTTTTTCTACCCATTCTAAAAACTTGAGAATTTTGTTAGAAAAACAAACATTTTAGCATTCTTCAGACCACTCCTCTCACTGTGCATGTACAGGGGAGGTCAATGAGCCTCCAGCAGTCAGCCTGGCCAATTAAAAAACAAAATGTAGAAGGCAATTATTTAGCTGGTGGGTGAGACGAGTTCAGTTACGGTCACTTCATACACGGCTGCTCAGTCACTGGGTTTAGAACAAAACATCTTACTTGAGGGATTAGTTGGCTTTGTTTAACAAAATGTACATGTAAGGTTACTTCCTGCAAGCCTCCTGATAATTCTGAAAAGAAAACAGCAGGTCGGAACACTGCAACCACCGGAGATGCTCATTTTCTCTTTCACTTTGGTCCACTCACACAATGTTATGAGAAGGGTCACTCAGGGTGGGAAACTCAAGCAACTTAACACATGAAAGCACCAAGTCCACTCTTGGCCTGAAAGTCTGTGTGTGATTAACTGAAAGAAACAAAACATAAAAAAAAGCATGAATTAAAGTTATGAAAATCAAACAAAAGCGAAGTGTAGTGAAGTATGTTAAAACAAAAAAGGGAGGAGGAGGACAAACACTGCTGGGGCAGCTGAAGGCTTCAGGTGAGAGCAGCCTGGCACAACCTGCTCAGCACCACAAACACTTCTCTTTCCCCCAGTTCCTGCAATTCTTCCTTCACAATTTTATACTTACTAAAGCTACTAAGAACACTGTCTTGAACCAGGACATGATAAAGAGTTCAACTAGCTCTTCCAAATATTTTACTTGAGCAGAAATCCCAAAATCCTGTATTTTGAGCTAGCTCACAGGTTTGAAAAAACCAATAAAATAAAAACCCAATCCAAAACCATCCTGGTAGTGCACCTCCTCTAGCTGTGCCCCAGAGCCAAAGCCCCCCTGCCCCAGGACCATGTAGGGTCCCCCAGTGTGCAGAGCACAGGCTGTGGGTGCCCCTGGGACCTTTGCACACCACCAAGCTG
The DNA here is from genome assembly GCA_024734555.1 of Trochalopteron elliotii. Lineage (NCBI taxonomy): Eukaryota > Metazoa > Chordata > Aves > Passeriformes > Leiothrichidae > Trochalopteron > Trochalopteron elliotii. The sequence goes on from JANPWX010000391.1 coordinate 3,903,450, forward strand.
CCTCCCAGTCCTGCTCCTGCCCACGGCTCCTTTCTGTCGCTACCCAGAAGAGGAATGGTCCAGACTCACATCTCGAGGTGGGCTAAACCCAGCCAAGTGCAGGAAAACCTTTTCTGCTGCAGCCAGAAGGAGAGAGGGGAAGCTGCAGCATTTCTTGGCCCATGTTCACAGCCTGTCCCTGCCGCTGGCATCACTTGCACCAGTTACCATTGTGCTCACCTTCCCCAAAGCAGTCCTGGGTCCAAGAATGCCCTAGAATTCAACTCCTAATTCAGATTAAACCCTATTTTCAGCAAAGTATTTTACAAACCATTTAGACTCTGTGTGTGAGGTGGGCCATGCCCAGAACATGTCGAGCAGTCTGCAGAAGAGAGTGCTTTGGTTTTAGCACCAACACATTTACATTCCAACAAAATACTCAAATAATCTACCCTGGTATCTTCCACAGGAAGAAACAAATTGCTAGGATGTCAGTACACAGAATGAGCTCCTCTGGTGCTGCAGCTCACAGCAGGGAAATGACAGACCACAAGATCTCATCAGCAGTGAGAAGCTGAATGCTGTGCTGTCAAGCACGAACTTGGGCATTGCTGGTCTTCATGGTCTTTTTTTTCTGGCCATCATTAAGAGGCTCAGAAAGCCTTGCCACCAGCCTGCTCTGGGTTTGATAGAATGCAGTTCTGACCCTTGAGCTTCTTCATGGAAGGGGAAGTAACAAAAAATGCTGCAATAGCAGAATTACCAGTTTGCATGACAGTGCTCCTTATTTTGCTCCCTAGTCAAGTGTTCCTTAGAGACTGGCTTGAATTGAAAGCAGGATAACTCCCCCAACATATTTTCTTTTTAAACCTGTTTGTCCCATTCCTGGTCTATCATTACACAATCAGGTGGCTGGAACAGCAATATTTACATACCCTTGCTCCTGCTGGCTTCAGCAATGTCAATTAATGTGCAGCAAGCTAAGATAAGAACTCTGCCTTTAGAGGAAAAGAATTTTCTTGTAATCAGAACTGTGCCTTGGAGCCCCATTTCACAACCTGAGTTGGCTGTCACAGAGGCAAGAGTGAACCCCACGGGACCATCAGCCTTTGAAGAATGGCCCCAAATTGCAAATCCCTCCCAGTCTGCAGCTGCCCAGGCTACTCTGGGCAGTGCTCAGGCACAGGAAGGGCTCATCTCTCCTCTGCTTGAAGCAAAGAATCAGAAGGATGGGAATTAGGATTCCAAAATCCCCTTTTCTATATGATGTTTAAATGTCTGACCAAACATTAAAGCATCTGAGCAGACTCCCAGCTTTCCAGTGGCAGAGAAGAAAGACTCCAGTTCAGACACTTACTTTTTCTTGTCTTTGTCCTTCTTCAGTGGCTGCTGTGAGGTAGCCTGCAAGGATTGGGACTGCAAGGTTTCCACTGCGACTTTCCGCCTGTTGAACATGTTCATTTCTTCCTCCAGCTCTCTCCTTTTCTCCTCCACCTTCCTTTTCTCTTCCTGGTGTATCCTTTTTAAGTGCTCAAACTTCTCATGCAGCTGGTAGGAGACAAACCCTCTGAGCAGCTCATTTTGGCTGTGCTAACCCAGCCCCAGGAGCCCTGTCACACCTCCCACACAAATCCCCACCACAGGGACCCATCTGCTGGCAGAATACTGCACCCAGTGCCCACCAAATGCAGGGAAGACACAATAAATTCAGCTCTGCCTGACACCACCCAGCAAACCAGAGGCAGCATGAGCCCTGGAGATGAGCACAGGGGATTTTGGCTCAGCCTGCACAGGGGTTGGGGACATCACAGGATCTTTTGTTCCTCACTAGTTCTGAGGATGGTCCATTTAATTCCTCCCCAGTCACAGCTGCTTCCTGAGGCCTCACAATGGGGACTCCACTGGACTCACTTTGACTGGGGACCCCAGCCCAGCTACCCAGTGAGCCACAAGAGGGAAGTCTCTCTGACAAGGATGCTCACCTAAAATTCCTGTCACTGGCTTTCACTCCCCAGACAGCAGCCATATTTCCACATGGCACAGGACAGGGAAGACTAGTTTCTGAGGCACCTAAACCAGTGATGTGTTTGTGCTTTGGCTGGTGAGATTTGCTGGAATGTGCTTTCCAGGATTCATGCATTGCTCAGACCCAGATTCCCTGCTGGCTGTAGTTTGGGTTCCTCACAAGTTTTGGCACACCCACCTCTCTCTCCTTCTCCTTCAGCTCTGCCTCTGTCTCCTTGACTTTGTTAACAAACATTTGTCTCATTTCTTCCTCTTTCCTCTGGAGCTCACCCAAGAACTCTTTCCTTTTGGTCTCATATGTTTCCTGGAGGCTGGGGAAGAAAGCAAATGAAATCCAGACTCTCTGGACAGTGATGAGTTAGTGATGGGCAAATGCTTGCCTGTCTGTGTTGTTTAGAAAAACAGGCAGGGAAGGGAACATCCAGATCAGCTGTAAAGTTCAAACCCAGCACTGGTATTTTCCAGCCCGGCACCGTAGATTTCACCTATAAACCTCCCATTTTTTGGGGCTGTCAGTACCAAACTCTCACTCTAAACTGATGCTAGGTGTGAAGGCCACTCACCTGAAGGGCTGGTTGTCTGGATCTGTGTCCTTGAAGCCCATCTCCTCCAGTTTGCACCTCCTGTAGAGCTCGTAGTGGCGGGTGTGTGTCTGCTCACGCAGATCCTCCATGTTGACCCGGATCAGCATCTCCCGCAGCTTCACAAAGTCACAGTGACTCTCATTCTCCACTGCCAGGAGGGAAGGGACAAGTCAGCAAACTGCAGCTGTGTGCAGGAACACAAGGGCACACAGGATTGGCTCCAGGTACTGGCATCCTGAGGAGTCTGTTGGGCACAGCACAACCCACTGGATACAGGGATTCCTGCTGACCTTCCTACCTGCTGGTGGGAATGGCAGTTCAGAGGGAAGACTGGCCAATCCACAAAAGGCTGCAGGGAACATCACAGGGCACCTTCATGCAAAGGTGCTGGGGGAGGGCAGAGCTGGGGAGGTGTCAGGGTTTGCCTGGGCACACACAGGAGGTTTGGGGTGGGCTTGTGGCCCCTCACCTTGCACCACTCCCCATGGGTACTGCCGAGCTCGCACCAGCTTGTTCCCGACTTTCACCTCCTCCGTGCTGCCCACCACAGCAAAGGGCAGATGAGCCTGAAACAGAGCCAAGGGCAGAGACTCAGTGGATGGGGTGATCCCCCCAGAGATCAGCCTTAGCTCCCCCTCATCCAGGCACAGGAGCCATTTCCATGAGTCCCTTCTTTGAACCTACCAATTTCTGACACCCAGAGCAACCTCTACTACAAACTGGGATTTTACTACAGACAGTAGTGTCAGGCCACAGCACAGCTTACAGCAATGCTGTCTGGGCTGCACCAGCTGGAGAATGTTGTAGGAACACCATGGTCATTCCTGCTCTGCTCTATCCCTCCGTCAGGCTGCACCCAGCAGGAGTGGGGCACTCCCTGCCTTGCCAAAAGCACAGGCAGAGACATCCACAAACAGGGCTTGGCACAGCAGAGTGTGTGGGCACTGCAAGGGACATGTGCAGGATACAACATGTACTCCCTGCTCTCCAAGTCTGCAAAGCACCAGGCACAGGGAGGAAACAGGACACCCTCCTTGGGATTGCAAGGAATGAGCCATGGAGTGGGTGCTTCAGCAGGGTGAGGCTGACAAAATCCTTCATGTTTAAAAAGAAATGGATCCAGAATTGTGGAACTTGTACAGAAGTGGCCAAATATATTTTCATTGGAGGAAGAAAGGGGAAGAAAAAAAAGCCAAGCAAGCATGACTCCTGCTTTTCTCCCCAGTACACACAGCTTGCAATTATTTAAATAAGAGTGAATCCTCCAGATTTTTCATGGTTTTAGCAAAAAAGAACTATTATAGTGAAAACACGTATCTAGTCCACCCAGAAACCAACTGGTGACTGAATTAAAAAAAAATGGTGGGGGGAAGGGTGAAAGAAAAGACAAAGCATTTAATCAGAAACAGCTATGCAGGAAAAGGTTCATTTTGATGAAGAAGCTACTTTTGATTTATAAAATTAACATGGAAACATTTCAGTTGTTTCTACTGCCATAGCTGCACTCTGATTTGGGAGACAGGAAGCTTGAAAGTGTTTTTGTATGTGTTTCAGCCAGGTCTGAATTTGATCTCTGAATTTCAAAAAAGACAAAATAGAGATTAAATATTTTTCTTCTTTACTTTAAATTGGGTTTTCTCTGGTCAGCCTCCTTAAATCACAAGACTAATGTAAATCTTAACTGTCACATTTTATTCAAAGTTTTTTCTTCCTCAAACACAAAGTAGCCTAAGAACAGACAGAATTAATTTTGAGGAAAGTACTTTTCAAAAATTCAATAAAACAAATTCTAGAGCTAAGTTTCTCCAGAGAGCCCCCAGATTAAACACGAGCCACATTTTAATTAATTCTGTATGCAACGGCCTTTGGCATCTGTGAGACCCACAGCTTGACTTTCCAACAGATTCAGTGTCTGGACATTCCCAATGAAACTTGCCCTTCAAATGTGTTTTTGTGCAGCAATTTAATTTGTCACCACTTCTGGCAGTGATGGAACTGGCAGCGTTACCCACATTCATCACAGAGTTGATCTCAGCCACTGCCTCGTCGTCCGTGGGGAACTGATAGATCTGCACTCCATTGCTGACCAGCTCACTCATGATCTTGATCTTGAACTTGTGCAGCTCGCTCTTGGAGATGGTGTCTGCTTTGGCAATGATTGGGATGATGTTCACCTGGAGCAGAAGGAAGGACAAACACCCAGGTGAGCAGCAGCTGTGTTGAGCCTTGGGGTGACCCAGATCCTGCCCCACTGGCTGTTTTGCATCTCCTGAAATCACCCTGGAGCTGCAGCCCAGCTCAGCTGAACACTAGAGGGAAGAGTTTTTCCAGGACTCACAGACTTCAGATAAACCACACACCCTCTACTAAGTACACAGAGAGCAAATCAAAGCCCTGCTCTTGCCTGTGTAGTTTGTTTCACACGTTGGAGGGAGGCAGCCACAGTGTAACTGTCACATCAGAGCTGTCACCCATCCACTCTGCTGTGCTGACAGGATGTTTTACAAGACAAGCACAAGGATGAAATGCACACTGATCTGATGTGAAGCCTTCCCATGCTCATGTAGAAAGAGCAGGGACTCCTCAGATGCTCTGACAGCAGCTGATGATCCTCTCCAAGGACTCCACGAGCCTCTTGGTGAGGATCACAACTTGGGTGTGCCATGTGGATTATATGGAGAAAAGTGCAGGGTGCCATACAGCAGACATTTATTTTCATGCTGTTCTTGCTCAGCTTTGATTTCACATCAGCCAGCAGTCACTATACCACACACAACTTCATCCACCTGGACTTCAAAGCCACCCACAAGCTGTGGAGAGGTCTCCCTGTGCCCAGTATACCCATCAAGATCAAAGTGAACAAGGGCCACATCCCACATCCATCAGGAGTGATGGGGTTCATTATGGCCTCATGCTTAAGAGAGCTACAGTGAGGCTGGATCTATCACAGGAATCTGTGCTAGATAATGCTGCTGTGCCCAGAAAAGCCAGGTGTGATACTGAAAACCACTGCTTAAACAAACAGCAGAACTCATCTGTCTGAGCAGCAGCCAAATTCACAGCAGTGAAACACAAGAATTTAGACAAATAAGGGGAAAGTCCAATTTGCCATCTAACATTTCCCAACAGCCAACGTTTTTTTGTCCTACAGAGCTGAAATTCATAGCAACCAGTTGGTCTCCAGTGGGTGCCCATTAAAATAAATGGTTTTGCTTTCCCAGCACAAGTTCTCTGTAGGTCAGTGTTTTTTCCATACTTCTTGGGTTCCCCCTGCACCACTGCTCCCCCCTCCCCTGTCTCTTTAGTGGTTTAGCACTCACTAAACATAAGAGCATTTACTTACACTGAACCAAAATAGTCTAAATTTGCTCACTGCAAATGTATCTGAGAGAATAAATTCCTCTTTTTCTCAGCCACTGACCTGGACTATTTTACCAAGGACCACAGCCCCCCACAGAAAAAGGCCTGCTGCTCCCTCCACTGCTCAGCAGGTCCATGTCCTCATTACAAAGGTAAAAGGGCCATGACCACAGCTGGGTGTCTCCCTGACCTGCTAAGAGCTGAGGAGGCTTGGATTCACCATCTCCCACAGAAAAATGGGTCAGCTCAGGGCTCACATCCCTTTTCAATCAGCCCAAGCAATTTCCCCTTGTTTTTCCAAGGGGCACCAGTTCAGCCCTGCTTCCAGCAGTGCAGGAGTGCAGAGCCTGGAGCCTGGTGTAGCTTTCTAGCAGCAGAGGAGACAGGCTCTGTGGTCACCACTGTGGTCTCAGCACAAACCAAGGCTGCTTCGAGTGCCCTCAAACAGATTTCTTGTCTTTTGAAAGGCAACTCAGTGAACACCTGCTGACACAGAGTTCATAACACAAAGGGGTTTTACAAGTTGTGTTTCCAATAATCAATAGCCACATTAATACTGGGGAGGCATGGATATGGCATTTGAGTGTAGTCCTAAGTCTAGAATGGGTTCATTCTTTCACAACACAGAGAAAGGATGGAACAGTTTGGAAACAAGAAACCAATGAGACATGAGATGCTACTGAACTGCATGTCTAATCCAACTTCCCACAGCACCTTCCACACACCCACCTCCACGCCTGTGGCACAGGGATTAGTGACAAACTGATACATACCTGGTTAGACAAGAAAAGTCACCTCTTCCCCTGAACGGGTTTTAAAACCCAGTAAAAGGAAGGAATGTCAGAACTACATGAGGGTTCTCTGTCCACTCTTTTTACACAAATATTGTTCATCTTGGGTTGAAGGTAAAATCCTAGAGCAACATTCTTGTATCTCGTGGTGAAAGAGCAATATTCTCATTTAAAGATCTAGTAATAAAATCATGCAGTTGACTGCTGGCATGTCACCCCAGTGAATGTGACAGGGGTGCAGTGTCCCTTGTCTGTCAGCCCATGTGCTGAAGGGCTTTACTGGAGCTGGAATTAAGACCAGAGGAAGTCTGTGCTTCAGACAGGACAGGGAACTCCCATTCACACAGACAAAAATGCACCTCCTCCTCAAGTCTTTCTGACCAGAGCTGCTTCTCACCTCCAAAAATAAAATTTACAAGAACTTGTCATTTGGTAGAAAATAATTTTGCTGATGCAATAAGACTGCAGGCACTTCTGTCCTGTGAAATACAGCTGAATTTTTCCCCATCTCCAAACTGTTCCTGAATGCAATTTGCAGTGAAGCCAACAGGCAAATCCTACTTTGGAAGCCAAAGAGCTGAGGCACAGGCTGCCTGAGGCATCCCCACCTGCCTGGGATGTGTCATCTCTGGGAGGGCAGGCAGTTATCCACAGCTCAGACAGCACATGCTGACTGAAAACCAGCCAGGGACAAGGCTGTGAGCTCCAGGACCCTTATGGCTGCACACACTGCAGCACCATTTTCCATGACAGGGCTGGGTTTTAAATCAATACGTCACCTTCTCATCTCATACTAATGCACTATTATTTATCTCCTTTTCCCAGGTTAAACCCAGTGGAAAGTCTACACCTGTCAGGCCCTGTGTGCTTCCCACTAGCAGCCAGCCAAATTCCATCTACCTACAACCACTTCTGAAGATGCTTCTGCTCTCTGGCTGTAACTAAATACCCCAGATAACAGCTGGCCATAAGCTCAGCCAAACAGATATTGCTTTAGAGTACAACAGAGCTTTTTTTTTACCAAAACGGTTTTACCCAGAAGGGATTTTGTAAGTTTTACACTAAAGGCAAGACTGGCTATTGAAATTGTCACTGAGAGTCAAAAGCCTGCCCAGAAACACACATCATGTACTTGTGGGCTAAAGCAAAGGTGGAACTGAGCCATGCTCCTACAAACTCCCTGTTAACCCAGCCCCAGAGGCTGAGCCAGCAGAGCACAGAGCAAAGCATTGCCTCTGGTGTACCCTCCACCTCCACAGGCTCCATTCCTCAACTGTGAAACAAGGGCCACACAAAGCTCTCCAAGAAGCAGAGCAGGTTCAGGTGTGCTCACACAGCAGACAGGAGCCAGTGCACATCACCTCTGCTCAGTGACCACTCATTGCTCCAGCCTGGAGAGGGCAGAACTGCCTGGGCTCTGCTGACACCCCAGTTCACCCTGCCCACACACCAGCCCCCAGCACAAATGGTTCATTTGTAGAAGGGAAGGGGCACAGCACAGCCGTGCACAAACCCTCAGGGAATGCCCAGAAAGTGCCCTGATGTCCTGGGATGACACTGGTGCAGAAATGCAACATAAATCCCTGATGCCCAGAAAATATCAATGGGCTCCACTTGCTTATTCATTTCCATGTGCCCACTTGTGTGAGGCCACCACAGCATGAAATCCAGGATGTTCTCATGCTGTGGCAAGAAGGGAGATGAGAACAAAGGCATAAAATGACTCCAGAGAGGGCTATTAAAGTGGAAGTTTGGAAATATAAAAAGTTTGCCTGCGCACAAAGTTTTCATCTGTGCACAAGTACAAAGGATTTATTTTGGTCCTACCAAAGGACCACATTAAAGGCAACCACAGGGAGATATGAAAAGTAGGGAATGAGAAGGAAAGGAGAGAAGTGTTTTGTGAGACCACCAGCACCAAGTGGAATAGTGCAAAAGCTTTCCTCCAAAAATATTTCTGGGAATATGTAATGCTGGCACCGTACCAAGAGACAAAAGTTTATTAAGGGAAAGTTTTCAGATTCCTGATGAAGTCAGTGTAACAGCCACTAAAGCTACAAACAGCCCACTGCAATGGGAACCCAGTGCCTTCTCTGGACTGGGGCCAAGGAAAAGCAGGCCATGAGCCCTGGGTGGTAAGGGCAAGCAGCAGTGACTGCACAAGGGGAGCTCAACCCACCAGGAAAGTTCAGCAGAGCTGCATGTGAACAACAACCAGAGAAGAGAGTGCTCCCTCAGTGTAACCCAGGGGATCCCCAGGTCCTGCAGGTTCCCACCTGCCATCCCTGTCCCTCTGTAGATGCTGAACAGCACTTGCCACCTGAAAGGAACCACCCTGCTGCTAAAACACTGCTCTGAAAGACAGAGAATTATTGAGAAGAAAAAAAGAGATTCTGCTGCCACTAGTGACCTTTGAAGCCTCCTGCAGCTCCCTGGAAGCCAGCTGGAACACCCAAAACTATGTAAGAAACTTGCTCCTAGCTGCGAGAATATAAGCAAGTAGCTGGTTAGGTAACCCTGCCCCCTAAGGCAGAATAGCTTATGCACAAACAACCCCAGTAGACCCTCTCTGACCCACTTTTAGGATCCCTATGTCCTTGAGAATTCCTCACCATTCCTGCACTTTAAGAAGATACTGTGATCTCCTATCCAGATGACTTGGCACTGCAGCAGTGAGAGCTCACACACTCCCTGTGCAACAGCACACACAGCCAATGCTTCTCCTCAGCCCTGACCACCACCTCAGGACAACTACAGTGTTGGTGGCTCTCAGCCCCTCTGTCCCTGCTGACAGGTCAGGACAGCAAAGGGGACTCCACAATTTAACTGCTGAAGCTGGAAGGCATCCTCACCTGCAGATCTAACAGAGCTGCAGCTGATGGCTTTGATAAATATCAGCTAATCTGGGTAAGATTCCAACAGTAGAGGGACACTCTGGAATTTACACAACCAACTGGAAAACAGGCTTTCCCTAACATTCTTCAGAAAAGTCAGTGAGAAAAGCACAGGACCTCAACAAGCACCAGGGCAGACAAAGCTTTACCAGAGTTCTAAGAACAGCTCAGCTGCCATGCAGGAAGGAGTCCAGCACTTGCACAGAAGGAACAAAACCTTCCACATGACAATCAGTACCCACAGAAGCATTCCAGAAAGAGGGACCATGGTCTCCAGCCCCCTACCTTGCTGTCCAGCTTCTTCATTGTCACCAGGTCCAAGGACTTGAGCGAGTGGCCGGTGGGGGTGATGAAGTAGAGGCAGACGTGGATCCTGGTGTCGTGGTAGTTGAAGAGGGACCGGCGGATTTTCAGCTCTTCTTGCAAATAGTTTTCAAACTGCGTATCAATGTACTCTACGATTGGCCTGTAACTAAAACCATCCCATTAGCAAACCAGCTACTGGAGCACAAAGCTCAACTGTCTAGAGGCTGAAGGCATTCTCCTAGACATTCCATATCACTTAAAAACAAATTACAAGATTCAAACAATTTAGCTTTACAATGGGAAAAGTGTGGTGTTTACACACAGAACTTATAATCCAAAGGTTGCTGGAGATTCTTGAGGCTGCACTGCAAAGTCTAAGGACAGTGGAGCACAGAAAGATGACTACTTCCTCAGATCAAAATTTGCCTAGATTTCAGGGCTCAGCCATCTGTCTCTAGCAATGCAACACGACCAAGGAGACACCTTGAAATCCCAGAAAGCCTTTACCTGGGGCTTGAACACGATGGCTGTGTAGTTAAATGTGACAAGTTCAGAACAGATAATTCCTGACCCTGCTCTGAGGACAGCTGCTTAACAGCTCATGCTCCTGGAGGACAGCAATCTCTGCTGGAAAGACCTCCTGTGACCTCTCTTTTGGCTGTTCACCCTCTGCCAGAACCAGAGCCACTACAGGCAGCAACTCCTTTAACAGAGACACAGACACTCCTGCAGTACTGCAGGCAGCTGATGTCTAAGCACGAGGCAAGCCCAGAAACGCCGAGCAGATGGCACAAGACCTGCCTTTCATCTTTATTTATCTGATCCCCAAATCCAACAGCATCCACGATGGTCAGCTTCAGGTGCACGTTGCTCTCCTGCAGGTCGTAGGTGCGCGGCCGCAGGCGGACGGCGCTCTCGTAGTGACTGGCCTCCTCTGTCTCAAACGTGGTGTTGAAGAGGGTGTTCATCAGCGTGGATTTCCCAATGCCAGTCTCACCTAGGGAGGACAAGGCATCAGCTCACTGCAGCATGAGTTTGCCACAGGGACTTCAAAGCACGTTAATTAGAGAACTAAAGTGAGGCTGTTGTACATCACAATGACACAAAGACTCCGACTTCAGAAGGCTGAAAATGACTCCTTTATTCTTGGGATTTGTCTCCCTTTTTATACTATTCTACACAGACCAGTTTGATTGGTGACAAGAAGACAAACCTCTTCAATCATATTGGTCTGACCAGAGGGACATCAAAAAGAAGTCCCTCCTAGGGAAAAAAATGTAAACAATTTGCCTTTACAAAAACATGTCTCTTGTTTACAGAAAATTCACTGGGAAAGGAATTTCAGAAAACCAAACATCTCAGGCATGAGCCAGGGCTACACTAAATGACACCGTGGAAGGTCACCACCAAGTGCTTGTGGACAGACATGTAATTGTCACACAGGTGTCTGCCTCCTTGAAGGCCTCCCATGCTTGATGCAAACAATGTAGAACACTTGGGTCTTATCCCCCAGCATCACACAGAACACACCAGCACAGCAAAACACACTATTTTCCTTTCCATGACCCCTGACTTTGCTTGGGATTCTGCACTAGAGAAGCTGTGGAGAGGACAATTTTAGTAGCCATTGAAAGACACCTGGGATGCATCACAAAAATCTCTATCCCAGAATATTTGGCTGACAAGCTGTTTGTGAGCCAGAAAGGCTTTGAACTGCTATTCCTGGTAACAAAACGAGACTGATATTTTCCAGTTTGGCCTAGAAGGGGCCTCATTTAAATTCCTTATTCAGTACACACAGCCCTGTTGGTCATGGGGGTAAAGAGAGGCAAAATCCAAGGAAATAACCTTCTACTCTGTGCTCATTTTCCAGGCAGCCCATCCTGCTACCACTTCAGCAGAGACAGGCATTGCTGAGGAGCCCTAGAGCAGATACACTGGTGGGAGAGCAGAAGGATGGGAAAGGTCCTGCTCTACACAGGTGCCATGTCTACTGCCAAGAGCTTTGGACTCTCTCCTTCTTCCAGCACCTTAGGGTCTGCTCTTCACAGGAGAATAAACACCTCAGAGTGGGGCAGAGGCACACACTGCTTCCTACCAGCTGTGGCTGAGAGTTATGCAAGGAAATAAAGCCAGCTGGTGCTTTAGATTAATCTGAAACGCAGACATATGAAGAACTCACTTCCTGATGTCAGCTACATTCTCCTGTTCAGTTGTGGGCACTGTTAGGAATAGGAACTGGTAAAAAGGGTGGGGCTTTTTCTCTCTTGTCCAAAAAGCATTTTAAAAAAAGCTAAATGAGAATGTAGGAATATCCATTCTGGTACCACAGGAACCCAAGAATTACACTAATTAAAAACATATTGACCTCTGCTGCAATTACCCTTCTGCTAAGAACAAATCTGTGAATTTCAACTGTGATTTCAGCCATGCTTTTTATTTGTGGTGTGGATATGCAAAAGTGACTTGGGTACAGCACAGGTACCTTGTGTAAGTTGTCAGGGAGTCACTGCACAGTCTATACAAAGCCATAGGAGCTGCATCTCTTGATGTATTTCTGCTGGTCTAGCAGGTTACAATACTTCAGACCTCATACACCATGCAAGAACCAGCCAAAGCAAAAATGATGCTCATCTCACCACTGACAGGAACTGGTCTCTAGTATTCCAGCCAGCATTGCCTGCTAATCACATCAATACCAAAATTAAAAGCCAAAAATATAATGAGGTTATTTTAAAGATAGTAAGGAACACTCCCCCTCCCTTTCCAAGCACAGAGACGACCATGCTTCACACCCTCTGACACCTGGGAGAGCACTGACCAGGCACAGCTCACACACAAACCTCTTGTGGCCAGACTTGGGGTGCAGGCTTACACTCAGAGATGACCAAGTTATCAACAGCAGCTCTCACATAACCCATGGTGCCTGTACCTACTGAGACATCATACCCAGCAAAAGCTGCTCGTGCCAGCCACCCCAGTTTGCATATGGAAATACTTAACTTGCTATATACAGCCTTCCTTTGATCCTTCTTATTGCAAAGCTATTGCAGCAGAGATGATGAGCAACACCCCATTTACAGAATACAGAAATTCTCCTGGTTTGACTCAATGTGTTTTTTAAATTTGGCATTTCTGACTTGCTCAAGTCATTGCCAAGGCTTGTGGCAGAGCAGGACACTCAAGAAACCCTGGTCCCAACCTCCCCCCATGGCTGTTTGCAGAGGAGGTTTGTGCTCACCCACACAGAGGATGTTGAAGCTGAAGCCTTGTGTGACAGACTTGCTGACCAGCTGATCGGGGAGGCTGTCGAAGCCCACATGGCCCCCCAGGGAAAGGCTCCTCTTCTCTTCATTCTGGCAGGGAGAAGAAGCCAGATTAGCAAACTGCACTGAGATGGCAAATCAGACTGATGAGCCCAAGATCACCCACCCTCCTGGGCACTGCAAAGCCCAGCAGTGCCCTCAAGAGCTTGTGTTTCACACACCACAGTGCAAACCCCCAACAGCCACCAACAACAGGAAAGAGGGTGTGAAACACTGATCTTCATGGGGAGTTGGGAGAACTAAGCTATCAGGCTCCAAAGTAAAGAAAACACTAGCGTGAGCTTCAACCACATGCAGCTGGGAGAGATTAGCAAAGGAAAACCTACCATGGTGTCTTTTAGTGTTCATTTCTCTTTGACTTTTTGTATTTTATTTTCTTAAACCCTCCAGCAGTGAATTCAGCTTGAATTCTGCATTTTTCCCTGAGTACTTGTCTTTCCCCTTTGCTGTTGCCACAAGCAGCAAGGTTTGTTCACTGAGGTGCTGGGAGTGCCGGTGGCACAGGAACCCTCTTGCTTTACCATCTGTGACCACACAGTTTTCCACTGTTCCTCTGCTGTTCCTGTTCCTGCCTCCCCCGTGTGCACTTTGCTCTCCCTTCTGTTTCCTCCCTCCCCCAGAGAAGCTCATCACCTGTAGAGGCTTTGATTAGGAACTAAGACAACAAAATCCGAGGAGATGGCAGCTCTATGACCTGTGCTATGACCTAGAAAAGCAGAGCACAGCTATAAAGTCCAGCAAAGAGGAGCTGACAGAAGGATAATTTCTCTTTCTAGTGGCTAAAACCAGGAAAGTTTGGAATTTCAACAGATGCACACCTGTCTGCACAACTAAGAAATGAAGTCTGAACCCAGGGACCAGACCACCATCCCTGGAGCCCCTCAGGCACTCTTACCCACCCATGGAAAAGCAAGGAGACAGGACTTCAGAGAATGAATCATGTGATACATTCACCCTCACAATTTCTTTGGTAATTGATTTTGTTTTTCTTAATCACCAGCACACATAGAAGATGGGAATGGAAAAAATGTCTGCCCTTGGTTTGGCTCTGGTTCTTCTGTCTGTTCCTGACAATTGAAACTTAATGTCCCAGCACTAAGACTGAGAGACAAGAGCATCCCTGAGAAGAGCCTAGGCTGCCTATCAAACTTAAATGAAGTCAAGAGGAAAATAGATGATGTGATAAGCCTTGCATATTGCTCTGTGCCTGCAGTAAGATTGCTAAACAAAACACAAACCTCTGCTCAACTGCATCTTAGTCAAAGCCTCCTTTAGCTCTGCTTTTGGTAGAACAAATATTCTCAGCCTTGTAAAATAAACCATTTAAATCACAAGAACAACTTGTGAACGGCCAAAACAGCTTCTATGCCTCACACACAAACCTTCAAGCTGTTCCACTTAGCATTTTTTACCCACTTTCAGGTTATTTTAGCCCAGTGCTCTCCCAAGGGACTCCCTGGACAAAAGCACAATTGAATCATAGCTGGGCTCCTGAGATCCATCCTGTTCAGTCCAATCAGGATCAATCACACTCACTAACTTAGTAGAAAGAGCAATCATTTGAAGTTTCCAAGTGTAAGTGATGTCAGCAATTAAGGTTTTGAGATGGCCAGAGTTTAGGTGAATTAAAAATAAAAACAGCCCCTAAGACAGGGAGATCTCCAAGTTTAACTTTCTTCCATTCACCTGTCAGCACAGGGAGATGCTACAACTCAGACACCAGGATACAGGGTGGTTTAAATGAATCTATGCCACTCCAGTCAGCCTAATGCTGAGCTGTGGATCTCACACGGGGTGGTAAAACTGCACTGGGAAGGGAAACCTGGGACACGTGTGCTGGGAAAAGGCTCAGAGTCGATTAGGTCTGGTTTTCCCCTTGAGGAAGAGGCTGTCACAAGGTGCAGGAAGCCACTGCAGGCACCAGCTGAGCTCGGGGGGCTTCCTCAGGCTCTCAAGCCCAATCCCTCAGCCCTCGCTTCTCATCCTCCCCGTGTCCCTCTGAGCCACCACTTCACAGAGCTTAAAATGCCAGTTCCCACCACTGCAATGCGGTGACAGCCCAGCAAGCTGTTCCCACAGAAAGTCACCCGGTTTGATGGTTACACTTTGTGTCTTTTCACTTTAAATAATAAACAAAAACAAGCAAACAAAAACACAAACCAGAAGCCTGGAATGACACTTTGGATGGGAAATAAATAAAGGCTGCCGATGGCTATGATTAGGCTGAAAGTGCCTGAGGCTGGGAGGAGGTTTCCAGGCAACAGGCAGCACCACTGCTCGAGATTTTAAAATAGGCTCCAGCTCAGCAAGGCTGCATTGAGAACTCAGTCATGCCTTGGCTGCAGGAAACCCAAATGCATCCACACAGGGCTTTTTCTCTTCTTTTTTTGGCACTCAGTTGCTGTTCACTACAGGACAGGAATACACCTACTCAGAACTGCTCGCCATCCCTTAAAGCTGCTAAACCAATGAGCCAAACTTCAGTGGAATAAATTTTGCCAGTGACCTTGAAATGCAATTGCCTTCATTTCTGTAAGCAGCAGAAATAACCTGGTTCAAGTTCAAGGCAGTGCTGATACCAAAGCAGAAAACCATTTGCTGTGCTTGCAGTGTGTTCAGCTGTCATTTAGCTCCAAAGGCATTTTGCTGTGTTAGGATAAACAATGGCAACAGCTGCTGGGAAGTAACAACATTAGAAAAATAAAGAAAGTGGAGAAAAGTTTTCACTGTTTTATTCTTTCCCTCCAATCCATTGAGCTTGAAAACCTGACAGCCTTGTGAATACAACCACTACTTTTGCTCACTTGTGGAGTTTGGTGTGTGGACCTGTGCTGGAGAGGAACCTGCCCACCCCCTGATGAGCAGCCCCAGATGAGCAGCCCTCCTGGCCAGCTCCCACATGCCAGGGTGGCTCAAGGACAGCTTGAAACAGTTCACCTGCTAGTGAAGACAAGGTCACACTGCAAATAGAACTGCTTCCAGCAGAAGCCAGCCTGCCACACTCAGCATAAATAATCAATCCAGAACACCAATGCTGCAATAAATGAGGGCAGTAGTAATGCAGCAATGCGCATGGGTGTGTGTGTGTGGGGGGTTGTTTGTGTTTTTGTTTGGTTTAAACAAAAGCTAAGGATTTCAGTAGAACTTTCTCCATACTTTGTGCCAGCAATGAGACTGCCTTGCAGGACAGGAGCTGGGCAGGTCATATGGCAGAGCCAGATGGGATCAGCCACCACAAGAGCCAGGCAGGGACACAGCCCTGCCCTTTCCACTTGCACTGGTCCCTGCAACACTCCTACCCTCCACAACACTCCATGTGAACCAGGCCCCTCCATCTCATGGCCTGTAGAGACAACTCTGCTGCTTCTCACCAAGCAGGACCCCCATCCTGGGGCTGCAAATAACCACAAGGCAGCCAACCTTCCTTGAAGCCCATTTCATCATTACATGACACGATAATTAAGAGTCTGCAATGGCTCCAGGTGAGAACTCTCACCTCAAATAGCAATTGCAGCCCTGAACATCCTTTCTTGAGTCATTAATAACATCCTATGATGGGGCAGCAACTAGGATTTTACTGTAGTCTTTGAACATGCTCTTCAAGGATTTCTGTGCCTTGAGCTGATCTTCCGGCTTGAAGCAGAGAGCCAAGGGGATAAATCATATTTCAAATCTGGAATTTTGTGGGAAATGAAAGATTCATCATAAGAGCAGAATTTATGTATTTTCAAATCCTAAGTCTTTTAAACATTTTCACAAATGTTCTGTCCAGGTAACAGGCACAGAAATGGCATCTGGGGGCACGGCCACAGGAACAACAAGCCATCCCAGAGGGACACCAGTCTTTAGCTCTGATTTGACAGCAACATCACAGAACTCCTTTCTTAGCGTGCAGTGGAAAGACAGACATGTTCTTGGTAGCACAGATGGACACATTTAACTAAGCACCACAAGAACTGAAACAAAACCTCCAACCACAGTGCTTCAAACATACTGTAACACACCAGGCACTCCAGCTCCTGGACACACCCCACTGGTGGCTGAGGATGCCTTTGGGCTGCACAACGGCACACCAGCCCATTCCTGTGGCCACAGCAGCACAGAGGTGCCCAGGGAACCAAAAGCTGTGCTTCAAACCCACACTGGCTTCTGAGCCCATCCCCAGCAGGGCTGCCAAGGCTGGCAGGAGGACGGAGCAGTGTTCCTGTGGGCTGCTGGCCACAGACCACATCCACTGCAGATGACACGGTATTGGGCCCTTTGCTGCAAGTCAAACAAGAAAAGGCAGCAGAAAAACACAGAGACCAAATCCAGATACCCATAAGAGGGTCAACACAGCATCACATACTAATTAGGCTCTTCTTCATAGACAGTGATTAAAGAAACCTGTGGGAAGTGCACAGGCTACAGCTTCAAACTGTATGCCTATGATTCTTCAAAATATAAAAACCCGATCACAGTTTCTCTTCATGCTTCACCTCCAAATTAGCATCAGTTTCACTCTGCGTCATTACATTTTTCAGCAGCTTGTTCCAGGAAAAGTGGTTTTACCACTGCCTGCACAACCCAGGGGAATGTCAGCAGTGGAACCAGCTCCATGTCCAGCTGCCCCTCAGCTGCAGAGTGCTCCTAGCTGGAGCTCCTGGTGCAGAGCAGAGCAGCTGAGTGCTTTAAGATGTGCTGCCCCTGCGTCCTCTGCTTTCACCAGGAGCACTATAAACAGAGTGGGGACCTTGTATAGAGAAGATCATTCTGCTATCACTTGATTAAAAAAAAAATCTCTAGAAGTATCATCTTTCAATTAATCCCACCACAAAATTCTCCTTAGTGACATATGCTTGTGTTTCCTGCTTGGGACAACCCTCGGGCATTTTTTCCTGAATGATGCAGGTGAAAGCAGATGGGTAAACAAAAGCGTAATTGAATGCCACAATTGTAAATGGTGATACCTTTTTTTTTTAAATGGCGATACCTATTTTTCAGAACCTGGCATGATGGGACTTGTAATGTAAACCCTGGGCTCTGGTTCATCAGCATACAAGCAACTGGTGAATAAAACCAAGAGGGAAAACAAAAAGTCACATGGTTTAGCTGATAAACAGTGATGACTCCGGGACATATACCCTGAGGGATAGCACAGAACTTTTCTGTATCTGAGCTGCCCTTTCCCATTTCTACAGCCCAAAAAAACACAAGTGAGAAAGATGAACAGCTGACATTTTCCAAGGCCAAACAGCAAAGACCTACAGGGAAAGAAGGAAGGAAATTCAGTTTTCTCTCCTTTCTGCTACATGAATAGGGCTTACACTTGAGCAGTGACCTTCAACCCAAAGGTGTCTGCTGCTCCCAAACCCTCCCTCCAGTACCTCTGCACCACCAGCCCAGGATCTGTGACCAGGCTGCAGCTCTCCAATGCCAGCCCCACACAGGGAGAAGCTTGTGTCTTCCAAAAGCTCACTAGGCAGCTGTATTTCAGGTCCTTCTCTTTCCAGAGCTTTCCCATTTACATTTTACACACACACTTAGAAAACACAAAGAGGCAACACAACATCTGCACGGCACTTTTCCACAGCACTTCAATTCCCACTACTGAGGGACTCTTTTGTTTGTGAATTCCTCAATCCTGAATGTCACCCTGACCTTACACCACGACAAATACTCCAGTGCTTTGCAGCCTGTGTCCAGGCATTATCTGTGTCACCCCAACGCCCTGCAGCAGGTCTGGCACTGGCCATTCCCAGGGGAGCATTGCTGTGCCCTGCAGGGAACACATGGACATGGAGTGCCAGGCACACACAGATCCTCTCCTCTCCAATTTACAGTCCAATCAAAACAGAAGGAAAAACCAGTGCTAGCAGATTGCAGGCTCCTGAGCAGAGTGACTGGGAGAGCAGCAGAGGAAGAGCAGGGAAGGCTCCCAAACCCTGCCAGGCACAGCCATGGTGCTGCTGCAGAGCTCTGGATGCTGCTCCAGGGGCTGGCCCAGCACCCAGCACAGCTGGGCACTGCTGCTGGGCACAAAACAATGACTTCACCCTCTTGATGCCCCATCCACAATCCACAACAGTGTGTGCAACACAAAGATTAATACATGCACCAGTGGGGTTTGTAGGATGCTATTCCCTTGTCCCCTGCATGGAAAGACATGGAATCAGGAAATCATTCCATCCTGATGCAGGGAGTCTCATTTTGCTACTGAGCAGAGAAAGGACTGAGTGATATTTGGCTGTTTATCCAGTCCAAGCAGAGCAAGCTGGTCCCAGGTACAGGCTCATGTGTGCTGGCACAGCAGCAGCTGCAGTGCCAGCCACAGGCACTGCCTGGCCCCTCTCAGGCTGGGCACTTTGGGCAGCAGCTCCACAAACCACAGAACAGGGAGGGGCTGCTTCAGGGTCCAGCACATGCAGGTCCCTACCACAACTCCACAACCTCCCCCAAATGCCCACCACTGCAAGATTCCTTACAAAGGCACTTGTAGTTACCACTATTTCACAAGTACACTGAGTCATGGAGCAGCTGAGTACTTGCCTAGAGACCTTTGGGCAAACAGTGTCAGAAGCCAAACTCAGCTTCTTTGTCCAAGGAGGCACTCCCTGGGGCTTGGCCCAGCTTCTGGATCAATGCAGAAAAATTTGACAAATTACCTCTCTCTGGAGAATCTCTCCATCTCTGAATGCTGGCTCAATAAATGCCACTTGACATTTGCAAAGCGACAGCAGCGAGTACAGACTCATGTTTCCATGAAGAAAATATCTCTTTTGCCCAGCTCAGAGCTGAGGGGCAGTTAACAGCAACACCACACCTCATGTACAGAAAACATCTCTGTGGTGTGAGCAACATTCAAAATACTCACTAACACACATGAAAATACTACCTGTCTTGTACTCCCAGGCTGATGACTATTATATATAGCATCAGTGAATGAGATTGCATCAGTATAACAGCATCAGTGAATGAGATTGCACTTTGCAGCCTATTTAGCAGAAGGAGATGGTCCAAGAGAGGTGATGAGACCAGATTTGACAGTGGGAGGATTCTGATCATAGCAAGTCTTAACAGAGGGCTCAACAGAGGAGGAGTTGGCACGACCTTGTGGGTGCCTTTGGCACTGGAGACAAAATGAAGCACACTCAACTGGGGCTGGCCAGTGGAGCTCTCAGCACCTCTTAGACTAAAATCATCACATCTAAATGGCACATAATCTCAAGGAGATTTGCAAAGTGCAAGCACATACCCAGCTCTGAAGGTTTTCAATTAATCTTAAGCATGGGCTTAAAATTTCAGATCCTCATCATGGATCACTTAATAACAGGCTAGGGAAAGAAGAAAGGAAGAGAAAACAAGCCCAAAGGTATGGGGTTTCTGCTGATTTATCACTTGTCTTACAATACCAACAATAGAGTATGAAAAGATTTATCTTCTCTGCTGCCTCCTGCTCCTGCCCACTCTGGTGGTGGTACATGGTCAGTCAACCAGGATGCATCTGAGACTGTGAGCCTTCTATGCCTGTGCAGGGAGGGCAACTGTTGTTTTTCCCTGTTGTAGCAACCCTAAAGAGCTGTAAAAGGTAACTCGGTGATGTCTAACACTGCTTTTCCCTCCAGCAATGGCAGGGCAGAGCCCCAAGTGCCTTCCCTTCCTCTTGTTTTCCAACACACAGTACACAGGAGCACAGCCACATCTAAGCCAGCTTTCCATGCGTGGGACGTTGTGCCAGCCAGCCATCTCCAGTTGCTGCATGCTCACAATGAGCTCCCAGCCTACACTGGAGTCCCCCCAAAAAACCTTGTGCTAAACCAACACAATTCCCAGCCCCCTCCTCTTCCCCCCCTAAATCACTCTTCTAAGAATGCCAAGAATTTTCCCAGACACTCAAGCCTTTATTCATATCCCTCCTGGCTCCCAGCTGCACTCAAGGCAGGCAAAAACATCACTGAAGAAACCACATATGGAGTCACCACCAAGACATGCCAAGTAAAAATTAGAGCCACTTCATGTTACAGAAGCAAGAAGGCTCAAGAACTGAGGTTCTTGCCTTTAACTTTTGGACCCATTTTTAAGAGCTCTTCACAAACTTTAAGACCAGCAAGTGACCAGTGAGTGCACTGTGAAGTGCAACGCTCAGCACCTACTGAAAACAAATATTTCAAAAAACCACTGGTGCAGTGCCAAGGTTTCACAATGTGCCCTGTGCCCCAGGGCAGTCTCAGGGAAGCGAAGGCTCTGCTGCACACCCACACAACCCAGCGCTGAACACACGCTGCAGCCTCCTCCCCATAGCAGGTGGACAGGGATTTCAGTGAGAAAGCCAAGCTCCTTTGAAGGGAGGAACTCCTTAGGCAACTCCGTAATTGCTTTCCTGTATCCAAGGTGCCGGTGCCAGAAGGAGCCTGGATTGCTGCGGCACATCTTGTGCTGTATCCCAGCGACCAGCCAGACACGGGGCACTCCCAGGGACAGCCGGGAGCAGGGACCTGCACACCCCACGGGTTCCCCTCTGCACCAGCCTGCTCCCTTCAACACCTGTGAGCACACAGCTCAACCGAGGGCATTGCCTTCAGCTTCACTTCAGCCCCAGCAGGCTTTCCTCCTTCAAAAAAAAACCACAACAAACCGCAGAACACAAAATAAAAATCCTACGCGCATCTACAGAATCAAACGGCACAGGCTTCAAACATCAGTTTTTGCTGATGCTCAAAGCCAAGTCTCAAGGGAGAGTAAACCTCCTCATCTTCTTATACCACACACATCCAAGATGATCTATTCACAACCTGTGAATGCAACATCAGTTTTAATTTTCTGCAAACAAACTGACTGTTTCTGGCTTAAATGCCTCTCTTTTTTACAGCACAAGCAAAATTCCCACATGCTTCTTTTCTTAAGCTGCTATTTAGTGATTTCCCTATAACATTTATAAAGCCTAATTAATTAATTGTGAGGTCTTTCCTAATCAAGAGATGATTAAATGGGCATTTTGTCTCTATCACAAGTCCTAGGTGAGAGTTTACAACAGAGCAAAGCAGGATTTACCAGGCATTATGTATACAGTGTTTTGCAAACATGAAAACTGCCTTTGAGAATAAGGAAAGTTGGTTAAAATACAGAAAGCTATGGAACCAAAAATGAAAGACATTTCCTCCAAAATGACCTTAAAGGATGAGAAAGTTCAGCTTCTCGGCAGCCTGAGAATTCCATCCCCCACCAGCTATTCAAAACTAAGCAAAGTCCAAAACACAAATAAAACTTTTTAAATAGACTGAAAAAAAAATCCTGAAATACAGACAAACAACACCATCCAACACTGCCCTAGTGAGTTTCTTTTTAAAATTATTTGTTCAGAAGCTGCTGAGGCTTTTCATTTAATGGGCTTCCCAATTAACCCTGTCAAGAGTCTAATCTTAGCACCTTATCTAATACAGACTTTCCCCAAATTCACCCAAGGCAGTGATGCATTCCCAGTTTACATTCAGCTGCTCTAAACTGAGGAATCTCTTTGGTTTCCCAGCATCTTCCATGAGGAAGAGGAGACACTTGGCAAACACAAGTGGCTGTGGGACAAAGCCAGGAGATAAACTGAGTGCCTACCATTAAGGACTGGAATGAAAAAGGTTTGGAGCAGTTTAAAAGAAGTGTTGAAGAAGAGAAAAATGATCTGGATCCCCATCACTCCAAACAAGCCATACTGGATAGCAGTCACCAAGATTATTTGCTTTAGTTACCACTTAAAATAAACATGGCTAATTCCCACATACATTTCCAGAATTTATTGCCCAATTACAATAAATACTATTATCCAGTATATTTTTAGAGAAGGGAACAGCGATATAATGGGAATCCAAGAGCTTTTGGTCACTACTGTATGCCTTTTTCCCAGTCTGCCTTATGCAACCATCCCACAGTATCTCCACAAACAGATCTTCCAGCTACTGACCACATCTTGTAATGATGCCTGGAAGACATTAGAAAGAGAATATCCCACAGCATACCACAGCAACTCAGCTCCTCTGAGGGCTAAACCAGAGTCATCACACTAATAAGCTGACTGCTATATATCCTATTAACACATGCCTCCAGAAAGCCTCCAAGTGTATTAGCACAGAATACCTTTAATCTGAAGAATCAAGGCAACTGAAAAAAAGGAAAAGAAAACCTCTATTTGAAAAATACACGTAGCAAAAAGATAAGCTGAAAGGACTATTTGTTCTGTATGAAACTACAGAATAAATCTATATTTAGAAATATGAGCTGAAAGCACCTTTGCTGTAGAAAAAGGGAAGGGGAATGTTGCTGGGAGGCCAGCTGCCAGCCCTCCTCAGGCAGCATTTTCCTGTGGCAGAGCTGAAAGCCAGGATCAGTGTGGCTCAGGATGGAAGGCTGCTGTAAGCAGGGTCTGTCCCAGAGACCTGGCAATGCCCTTCTGCCCCCAGCTGCCCCCACAGCCTGGGCACCCCAGGAATGCACACGGTGGGGATGGTCTCCTCTCTCAGCTACAGACCTGAGGACTGCATGGGAGATCCTGCAGACAGGAGAAGGTTCCATTTTCCAGCATCACCACAAGCTCTGGGAACATGCTCCAAGCAGCCACAGCTGAAGATATGCCTGTACAGTCCCTTGCAGGCAGACATGAACTCAGCTGAGGAGAAGCTGAGGGCTGAGCCCTGCCTCTGTTACAGCCAGGGCCAGCTGAACTGCTGGTTGTCTGTGGAGGACTTGATGTGGAAACCCACAGGTTTCCTTGCACACAAAATGCAGACTCATCACAGCATCTCATGTGATGGTGAGTGAGGATGGGAGAATCCCAACCCTTCATGGAAATCCAGCCCAGGCTCTCTGGCTCCACAGTTCCTTGTGACAGTCTGCTTTGGAGGCAGAGAGGGCAAGAGCCCCGGGACAGGGCACTCCATGGGAACCTTGCTCGAGCTGTCTGACATCTCTGGAATTTCATGTGTGTGGGAGATGGACACGTTTTGGTTTCACAAAGGAATCTGAACATCTAAAAGTGGCGCCTTCAGAGCCCCGACCTGGTCAGCCACAAGCCGAGAGCGGCGATTAGGGCTGTGTCCAAGAATCCTGTGGTTCTCACTGACACCACTCCTCTCTGCAAGTCTCCCATCACCCCACTGGGAGGATGCTGATTCCCTGTCTGGGTTTGTCTTCTGCACCCCAGTGTCACAAGCTGGAGGTGAGCATGGCTGCTCGTGCCAGAGAAGAGGCTCTGAGAGGAAAGCACATGGCTGGGACTGAGGACAAACAGCTCTTCTAGCATTTTTTTTCTCACTTGGGCTGCTGCGGGAGGAGAGGTGGGTTCTCTTAGCTGTCTGACACTTTTATGATACATGAATACAAATGCAAACCTTCAGGTATAAACCCAGAGCTTGCTGCAGCTATGCAGATGTGGGGAAGAGGAGAAACAAGCAGATTCTACATAACCACAAGGCCCACCTCAACAAAACAAGTATGGGACAGAACAATGTTATTTCCCAAGGCTGCACAAACATGGCAACTGAAACAAACAGGGCAGCTTCTCCCATCCACAGCCAGTTCAAAACATTATGAATAATCAAAACTAATCTCATAAACGTGCCCTTACCCTACCCAGGTGGGGTGAAACATGCCGTGTGCCCACGCCCTGTCTTCCTCAGTCCCATCACCTCCCAAATTCCTCCTCTAAATTGCACAACCCAGGAAAAACCAAATCAGCATCATGCCAGTTTCTCCCCCTCCCAAGCTCCGAGCCAAAGGAGCACGGGAAGGAAAGGAGATGAGCGTGACTGTTGCTCCTACAGACAGAAAAACAGCCCAGTGATGTGACCCTTGGCTTGCACAGTGGTGCCTTGAGATGACAGGACTGGGGACAGCGGGGGCACTCAGAGACAGGGCTGTGCCTCTCCCCGCAGCTGGAGACAGCACTGGTATTCTGCCACAGAAGATAATATTTAGGGAGCTTCTGGCCTTCCAGCAATGCTGGGGACTGGCTGACAGCTGCCAGCACAGCACAGACGACAAGCCCTGACACCGTGCCGCCCTCCTGAAAGGGAGTTATTCTTCAGGCTCTCATTTGTTTTGCTGATGCTGAGGGCACACATGGCCCCAGCCTCTGCCAGCTCACGTCCTTCCACCCACTGCCTCAGCACTCACTGCAGTTATGAGTGGTTCAGAGGAGCTCTGGAGCTCTCATGCAGAACAACATGTTGCATCTCTGCTGCAGGAGGAAGAGACACTCTGGATTCACCAGCAGTGACAGCACTGTGACAGTGGGGAAGAGGAGAAAAAAGAAACCCAAAAAAATCTTATTCTGGGCAACATTTATACCCAGTGCATACATTGAAAATAAGTGTTTAACTGTCATGGGCTGTGGTTGAGTTAATTGATTCTGTGGTTGAGGCAGTCAGAGCTGGCTTCCTGTGTGAGGACAAGCTAAAACCCAGGGGACAGATCCCAGGGCTTGGAGATGCAACCACCAATTTGTCCCCTCCAGTGGAAGGCCATTTTCTGCATCGTTCCTTCCCAAAAAAGCATACACTACAGGCAGAAGAGCTGGCCAGCACAGGGAGGGAAAGGGCTGCTCCTGCTGGGTTGGCTTTCTGGTGCCTGCTACCAGCTTGGAGAAAAATCTGTCACTTGTGCTCCACACTGCATGGGGGACCACTTGAGTTTTTCTAGGCAAAAGGTAAAATAACTGAATAGCAGAAACAGACAAGGAGATTTAATCCTGGAACTTCCAAATGCTGCCAACTGCCTGGGTGAAAAAGAGAGCAGAGGGAATGTCTGAATTCAAATCAACCCTGTTTTCCACTGGAATTGAGCCATGGAAAGGTTTTCCTTGGGAGTTTGTTTAGAAGAAAATGTAAGCCTGTGCTTAGGACCTGCAGTGATAAGACTTCTGGTCATGAAACACAGAACTGCTCTCAGCTCACTCCTCAAGCCTATATTTCACAGGCTAAGGCATCACACTGGCCCCTCACAGGGAAGCGTGGGTTTAGGCTGTGCAGTCATTAAGTGAACCATGAGCTTACAGAAAGCAGCAACAAAAAATGAAGTTTATCACAATGTAGGCAGTTATGGCAGGAACAGGCATCATTCAAAGGCTCCTCTCCTCTCACAGAGCTGGGAACAGGTGACAAGAAGGCAGTGGTGTGTAAACAGGTAACACACACACAGCTGACAAACTTGCCAGATCCTCCCCAGTCTCAGCAACTCGCTGAGACAAAGCAAATCTCATCATTTATCTCCAGCAAAGAAGTTGCTTCTCAGCTTTCCTCTATAAAGTGTTTTTTTTTTCTGCAAGATCTTCTAAGGGACATTAATTTATTGTAAAGCTGCCAGTACCAGCCCAGCTGTCAATCACTTACATGAAGGGAAATCTCAGGATTGCATGCAGACAGCCATCCCCAACCACAGCTCACATGCTGCCACGTACATGTGTCCAGTGCTCTCTGTCCTGGGCATCAATGTTCACACATCCCTGTCCATGCAGGCAGTCATGGTCTCCACTCACAGCAATCATAAAAGCCAAAAATTAGCTTTTCACATAAACTCTTATCTGAGCCCAGCCTTGAGACTGAGGACACCTGCTCCTTCCCACAGAACTGCCCCATTTGGAGCCCACTGCCTTTGCACCAGCATGTCAGGCTGTAGGTTAGTGCAGATAGTTAAAACAACTGCTTTTTGTGAGGTCAATGGGTTTTATTTAAAAAGAGAGAAAGCAACAGATTTGGGAAAGCAGAAGTCTTACAGTCTCAGTCTCACACCTCATCCCATTTATTCTCTTATGCATCTCCAGTCGCTTCCCTGTCACTTTTTCTCCTTCCAGCTTTTCCAAGCTCCTTCAGAGCTTCTGCATTTCAAGCACCTTCTGGCTTCCACTTGCACATGGTGGTTGGGCTGTTTCCCACTCAACACCCTAACATCCTTGTTAATACTGCTAGTGTCTGCTCCAGCACAGTCACCACATGTACTCACTCAGCACTGGCCAGCCCAGGCAATGGAGAAGCTCTGAGGTTAAATGACAAAACAGAAGGATTTCATAAATGACCCAAACTTTATCAGTTTTCCTTCCACCCTGGTGGTGAGCAGCTCTGGGTCTCCAGAAGCAATGCCTGCAGCCTAAGCCCTGAACACAGCTGTGCTTACCAGAGCAGATGAGCAGAAAACTTCAGTCTCCAAGGGCTGAAGCAAATCCCTGTCACAACACTACAGCCACAAAAACAAAGGTGGTGTTGAGCACCACTGGTGTGATCCTGCTGCCTCAGAGGCAGCTTTCCACGGGCCAGCTTCCTTTCATTTGTTTTTGTTGGTCATTTCCAACAGCAGCACTTGAAGGAACTTTACTGTGCTGGAGACAGAGGACTGTACAAGGGAAGCATGCATCTGGGGAGTTTTCAAAACACATTATCCAAACCTAAGGGTCACTACATTCCAGGATATTAGTGTCAGCTGGACACTTATAAATAGCTTCACCAACCATGACCCATTGTGTATCAAAACCCTACTTCAGAGGCTTTTTCAGCACTACTTCCTACTGCAAATACAAACAGCTGGTAAAAATAAGTGAATTTATCATCACCTTTGCTTGGCAGTGACAAGCTACTCCCACATGGACTTCATGCTCAGGAAGCTGAGGTACAGTAATATAAACTGGCAACAAGAAACCTGTAAGCCCTGCAGAAAGGACAACTCAGAACACCTGAATTGTGAGGTTTCCATGATACTGCTGGAGGAGCAACAGCTGAGATGCAAACTAGGGGTAAAGGAAACAGCAGCTGGGACAGACACCTGCCTCATATCAGATGGAAATGAGATGTTGCTCTCCCACCCACCTCTGCCAGAGCCAGGGCTCCAGGCAAAAGGCAAACTGAGATCATCAGACCACCAGACCTACCGTGCCTGCAAATCCCTATAAATCCATCCCTGCTCCCTGCACAAAGCAACCAGATTTCTTCCTAATGGAGTGGGGCACTCAAGCCATGCTGGAGCCCAGCCATTTCCCTTTGGTGCCCAAAAGAGAGCCAAGCACCTTCAGGAGGTTTTTCTCCCCCTTTCTTTTTTTAAAAATCAAAGTGATAGAGTATTGATGTAAATATACCAAGTATTCAAGTACCCACACCAGAAAAGCAAATTAATTTAATTTTTTCCAGAACTAGGCAATATTTAGGTTCCTGTAGCACTTATGAAAATCTGCACAGACAACAGCAGGCACACCAAATTAACATTAAAAGTGTTTTTATATGATACAAATGCAGAAAGAATTACAGAATTACCTTAATCTACGCCCCCCCCCAGAGCCTAGAAACATTAGCTCTCCAACACATGAGCCCAAATTCAATTTTCCTTTATGCAGGTTTTAAGTAAATTACAGTCTTGAAAAGTCATTCCTGAGATGGAAACTTTTGGGCCAGGATTCAAAGAAATGAAGCAGGGTTTGAGATCCTTGGCAAAAAGTAGCTTACAGAGAAAACAGTAGCAGGGACTTGTTTGTGCTCAAACGGCATGCCTATAATTCAGGCAGCCACCACTGCTGTTCCCATTTATTTAGTAATATCACACCAGACTATTTCGACTTTGGAGAGTTATGCTATTTAATGCGGTAAAAATGTTTTTTGCTCTGAGAGCATACAAGACACAACACCAAGCTATTTAACGAGAACAGCCTTCCAACAGCAACAGAAAATTCAAGCTGTAGACAAAGAATAGTTTTGGGCCGGCAGATTTTAGTAGATTGACTTCCGATAGCAGTTATACAACATGTGAGCTGCAGAGAGGCGGCAGTGCACAGGTCACGCTCCATATTTGCTGTACAGCATTCCTCATACATTGCCTCAGAGAGCAGCCAGCCTCAAGGGTTTGCTTTACTCGTGCTTAAATCAAGAGTGTCTTTCGCAGTATTATATACACACCGCTAGGTTACTACTGCAGAGTGTTTGGATACCAGCGGTATGTAAACAACTGGTATTTGGGAAGGTCTGACCCCATTTCCTGCCGCCTGTCTTTGCGGGGTGATGCATGCCTGCAGACACACGGATCCCGGATACCCTTCATGAGCATCCCGGGCATCCCGGCAGGAGCCCCCGAACGTGGCGGTGCCGGTGCCAGCACCAGAGGCGGCTGCGAGGCCCCGGAACGCTTCACCCGCTGCTCCCTCCGCCCACGGCGCGGGCAGGACCTTCCCGCAAGGACTTTCCCCGCACCCGCCGCGGGCACCGGCATCGCCCCGCTCCCTCCGCAACTCCCCCCCGATGCCGCCGCCGGACAGCGGCTGCGCATCCCCCGCGGAGTCCTGGACCCACCACCCGCTGGGTCATTCCCCCGCACCCGAGCGACAAAGCCACGCCAAGTTGTGCGGTCGAGGAGAGGCGCGTAGGGGAGCGGGGCGGTGCTCACCGAGAAGCGCTCCAGGTCGGTGGCAGCCATGGCCGGGGCTGGCTCCGCTCCGCTCCGCTCCGGCGGCAGGAGCGCTGCTGTCGCTGCCCGCCGCGAGTGGCTGCGGCTGAATGGATCC